>JANAVB010002796.1:2184703-2186806 GCA_029216955.1 Iris pallida
GTTCTCAGCTGACCCTTTTTGGCTTGCTCTCCTATGGCGCAACTGGGTCCTCAGGACCCGTGATTTTGTTGATCGGCGCCAGTTGTGCCTCGTTTTCCCTCCCTCCGGGTGGGCCCTCCCTTTTCTCTGATTGAGCGTCTCGTCCAAGCGCAACTCCGTTGCTGGCTTTTGGCGCAGTTTCTTCTACTGCGTACTCAGCTGACCATCTTTTGGCTTGCGCTCCTATGGCGCAACTGAGTCCTGCAAGGCCTGGTGCAACCCTGTCTTGCGCGGCCCCGACAGACCATTTTGTGTTGCGCCCTCTGGCGCAAACTGTGACCTGCGCAGCTTGGCGCTACCTATGTCTTGCACGGCCCTGGCGCATCATATGGTTTGTGCTGCCCTGGCGCTCCTGCGACTGGTGGGGCTCTCCGTCCAGGTTGTGCCCTCAGGCGCAGTCGTTGGCTGCGCGGCCAGGTCCCAGCTTTTGCGGCCGCCCCTGTGGTGGCCCAACCCACCTCTCCAGCGCCTTCTCTGGAGGTGTAGCCTCTTCTTCGGCTTTCTGGTTGTGCGGGGAAGGCGTATCCCGTTGCTAAGCGGGATCTTCCTTGGTCTCGGCTTGGTCCACTTCTGGTTCTGGACCTTTGCCGTCCTCCTCTCCCCCTTACGAGAGCTCGGACCCCCTTTGCCAGGTCTCCCCAGATCATCTGCTAGCACTCCTACTCTTTCAGAACATACCATCGCCCGTGTGGAGTTTCGCTGCCGGTGACCCCATCCCCAGTTTACCCCAGGCCGCTCCGCCATCCTTTTCTAACCCGATGCCTTCATTCGCAGATAAGCTACGACCTGGCTGGGCGCCGCGTCGGGGTTTAAGTTTCAGGACTTCCCCCTCCCTGAGGTTTCCTATCCTTCTCCATCCTCCTTGCCGACGGTCCCCTTCTCTGTTCAGAAATGGCATCACTGTCCGACTCATTCTCCAACACGTTTGTGCTCAAATTCTCATCGGGTTTCCTAAGCTCAGCCGCGTTCAGGAGGTCTTACCAGTTGGAAGCTAACTGCGGTTTATTAGGTGGGTCCTTTGACCCCAGGCATTATTCTGCTGCACCTCTCCTCTGTTACAACCACGCTCTGTTGGTCCAAGGGCACATGCAATGTCGATTCCACCAGATGAAGATTATCAGGTGGTCCTTGGACTTTAGCACCAAAGTTGACTCTGCTAAGGTCGCCGCATGGGTGACCCTACCTAACCTTCCCTATCTGCTTCGTCCCGACAGCCCTTAACGTATAGCCAACTCCTTTGGGACTTACGTGGTTTCGACAGCTGAAACAACCAACCTCACCAAAGCCCATTATGCTAAGATCTGTGTTGATCTTGATCTCACCAAAGAACCTCCCAATCACATTCTCATTGAACTAGGCAGTCAGATGTACACCCAGTAATTAGTTACGATAACCACATCCTTTTCTGTAATTACTGTCACCTGCGGGGCCACATCACAACACACTGCTTCCGACTCCATCCTGAGCTCAAGAGGAAGTACGGTCGGAAGGACAACCCTGCGGGTAGGAGGTACAACCTTACGGGGTGGGAGACACAACTCACAATCATCACTCGCGTTCCCCTCAGTTACCATTATCCAACACCCATATCAGATTTGAAGCTAGCAGGGACGAGTCGCTGCGTCTCCTGGTAGAGCGATAATCCCCATATTTTCCAGTCTCTATCTTACGGAATAGTTTCGATGCTCCTCTGGCTGTGAGAAGACTGTCCTGGAGACCGCCTTCTCAAAGAACCTCCGAGCTTCCGATTCGCAGGCAGAGTCGAAGGATCTCAGAGAGTCTTCTCCGGTTTCGAGCCCCGGTCCCACAATCCCCTTGCTATTTTGGGACCAGACCAGATCCTTAGGGGTCGATAGGTCTCCGCAGCAGGATACACTCTGTCGACAGTAGAACCACCCGGACGCATTGAAGACATCCCCCTCATCCCCCATCTGGAACCCAGCTTAGATTCTGCTGGGAATCACTTAACATCGTCGCAAACTCATCATCTCCCTGCTAGAGAACCCTATACGAATCCGCCCAAATATTGGGAATCAAGATAAACTCACCATAAAAATCAAATCA
>JANAVB010002796.1:2207594-2371844 GCA_029216955.1 Iris pallida
AGAGAAACCAAGTTCGGTTCAGACGAAGGGTTACAACCCCGGTCCTTGTTTGGTTTACGGGTTGTAACCTAGCTATCTGAATAGTCCCATGGTCATCTCATCGTATATCATCCTGTCATACTTTTCTATATGTCCTATCTTTCAGTGATTCTATGCAAGATTGTCTTTTATAATTATCCATCATACTTTTCTTAAACTACTGCCTTTTATTATGTAATTATATTATTGTGCTAATTTGCTGGCTTTTGTTCTCATTGTGTGGCCTCCTTTGTGGCACTTGCTCTTTCTGAGGTCTGACCCAGCTGGTTTTGTATGGCCAGATACCGGAGCAGCAGCAAAGGATCTACCTGTCTTCCAGCCCGATGGTGACCACCAGGCGTAACCAGGACAATGAGTGGGTTTTATTTTGCTCTCCCACTCCCTTGTAAAAATATTCTTTTGAGGCATTTAGCCGCCGAGCAAGTGTTAGCTCGTTTGCAACTTTATTTACTGTCTGCCTACGGGCTGTAAGCATGATTGGCAACTCGAGGTTGATCATGTATGACTTAACTCTTGCTAGTCCTTACATTTTGTACGACTAGCTTCATGATCATTTGGATATGTAATGTTTGGGACGCCTTACAATTGTATATTTGGTGATCTGATATCTTGTGATTATTATTAGTTGGTTGAGATTGAGACAATAGGATAATTTATGACCGTAAGAGACTGATGGCTTGTAGATAAACCCTCACATATCTAGACAGCCGTGACCGTATGGTGAGATGGATTCCATTTCATTATACGTAGCTGGCTATGTCTGCCCCCGCTCTCTAGTATTCTGGTTCTGGGGCGTGACATACGTGATATGATTCTTCACAAGCATAAGAAAAGAGAAGAGAGCTTGGTGTGCAGAGAGTCCTTTTACGGACATCACTGCATCAAGTCATTGTCAATTGCTGCTGCAGCAAGGCGGCAGAACAAGAGGACCGGCAGTCCGTCTTCCAACGACTGCAGCGGCCAGGACCGGTCCTGCAACAAAGCTCAGGAGATGATGCGCTTTATGTCGCCTCCTGTAATTCTGCTCGGAAGATCCCTACTGGCAAGACGGGGAAGAAGATAAATATTTCCAGCCCGGCAATCTCTACTAGCGCGGCTAGGAAACTCACGTCCAAGCGGCTGTCCACAACCACCACTGAAGGAGTTTTTCAAGGCACCCGCTCCAAGACGAAATCTTTAACACTTGGAGATTCATCATCTACAACTTTGGGGGTAGCCGAAGCTGGGGGTAGTACCCCTCCGAACGTCCACAATAATCCGGTATTCCAAGAGGATGCACCAGGGGAAGCAATCCATCCAACATATGCAGTGGATCCGGACGTCCCTGAGGACGTCCACGGGTCCCAAGACGAGGCAGCCTCCTATGCAGGGTGTAGCACTTCCTCTGAGTCCGAACCAGAGGAGAACATCCCTACATACCCCGACGATTTCTCGGTACAAGGGTATGATTCAGAGGGCACATCCTCCACCGTGCCTTCCATCTCTCCTCATGTGAGGACGGTGTTCATGACAAACAACGATCAAGACGGGCCCAGCGATCGCCAACGCATAGACACTCTGGAGGCCATACTTCATACCTTGGTCAAGTTCGTAGACGAGATCAAAGCGGCCCTACCGGCTCTGCAAGGAAGGACGCCTGGCCAAACAAGCTTGGGTCCCGCGGTCAATTAGGACTCAAACTCAACTGCGCCAAACCTGAGCAACGATCCTCCTACAATGTCGACTCCCACCACTGCAGATGAGGCCAGGGAGACGAGACGAGAGGTCCAGGAGCTCCGGGCCATGTTTCATGCCCGAGAAACCTCCCAAGACCTCAGGATACGACAACCGTATCCTGCTGCATGGAGAGATGTCCCATTCCCACCAAGATGTAAGTCGTTTAACATCAATCCATATGATGGGAAGTCATCTGCGAGCTGGTATATCACCTACTTTGAAGTCACAACCGACCATCTGCCTCATGACGACGCTATCCTCATACGGTTGTTCATCGTGGCATTGGAGGGGGTAGCATTTGATTGGTACCGCAATCTGCCAGACAATTGTATCCATTCCTTCGCTGGCTTCAAAAACATGTTCCTTGAAAGGTTCTACGAAGTGGGACAAGATGTGACAATGTCCACCCTCATGGACATTGTTCAAGATGAGAAGGAGCTGACAAGGAACTACATTCAGCGGTTTTGCCAAACTGCGATAAAGTTGCCCTCTGGCAATCCAGATTCTTCCTTGATTGAAATCTGCCAAAAGAGTCTGCTTCCCACAATCAACCTCTGGATGGGCGAAAGTCAATTCAAGGACTGGCAGACTTTCATCATTAGCGCCACTAGCGCAGATGACAAGTTGAAGAAAGCTCGCCAACTGGGATTGCACATTTCGGAAGGAGAGGACAAGGGTAAACGCCTTAACGCCAACAACAACAACGGTGGTAATTCCTCCAACAACCGAGACAACAAGGGCAAACAGGCTATGGTGGTCGACACAGCCCCGAAGCCCGAGCCAAAGCCGACAGAGAAGCAGTGGCCGCAGATGACTTACTCCTTCAAAGACAGCCATGTCAAGCCCATCCTTGACATGCTCATACAAGGAGACAGGATTCAGCTCCCTCCACCGAGACGTGAGCCTCGACCTGCAGAGATGGAAAGCCCAAAGTACTGTCACTACCACCGCTACGTCCATCATGCTACTCAAGACTGCTTCCAATTGAAGCAGTACATCCAGAACCTGATCGACTCTAAGGCTCTGGCTATTGATTTCGAGGAGGTAACGGTGGCGGCCAACATGGTGTCTGTCCATTTCGGCAGCTTCCCTCCGACGAAGACTCAAGACGGAGTCGTACCTGTTCCCCAGACAAAGATGGAGGTCGCTAATCTTCTACCTCCCCGAGACCAGGCTGCTGGGCTGGTACCTCTCACCACATCATGAGGGACGGTCATATAGGTCCACCAGAACTTAGTATCTGAAGTAACCCAGCCAGCATCACCCTCTACTGGCAAGAAGAATGGTGGAAAGGTCAAGTCCTGCCGCACAATCTCAACAGATGTCGAAGAAGCTATGGCTGTCGTTACCCGATCCGGTGCACAAACTCAACCCCCACCGGGTAACTCGACTGAAGATCATCAGCCGGTGGCTGCTGATGCTCCAGGACCTTCTCAGCCTCCGACGACCGATAAGCCTAGGCCGAAGGAGACTCGCTTTGACAATCTACTCCGAAAAGAAGCGCCTCATGGGCTGGAGAGGCCCTACAACTTTGACATATTGGCACAATTAGCCAACACACCGGCCAAGTTATCATTATAAGAACTATTGAGGCTCTTCAAGGATGTTCGCGTTGCCCTGAGCGACGTACTTCAAAATGCTGATGCTTATCTGGCTCAAGTCAAGCTCATAGGAGAGAGCTCGCCAGCAGATACCCAGGATAGTGCTTGTACCGGTGCAATGCCCAATATCGTGTTCACTCTACAGGACATGCTTATCAAGACCAACTTGCACGATTGCCCTCTGTATTATACTGGATACGTCGTCGACGTCAAGGTGGATCGAATGCACATTGATCCTGGATCTTCGATAAGCATTATTCTAAAAAGCTTGCTTCACCATCTGCGTATCCCTATGCATCGGTTGACTCCTACAAGTACCGCCATCAGCGGCTTCAATTCCGGAAGAAGCTATCCCATCGGGAAGATTTGTCTGAAGTGCCAAATCGGCGACCTTCAGTCAGAAGTAACCTGTTATATCATCGATGCAGACACCTCCTACAACATTCTCCTCGGGCGTCCGTGGATACACGATTACATGATCGTGCCCTCCATATTGTACCAGTGCTTCAAGTACGTCGACAAGCACGGCTTCGTCAAAACAGAATTTGCTGACATCGATCCTTTCAAGTGGGTCGAATCCTACTATTCGGATTCCTGCTTGTACGAGAACTCGAAGAGGCACCTGGTCAACGAGGATGTCCAAGAACAAATGGAGGCCATTGTAGGGTCGGAGGAACCTTTGAGGATCCACCTCCAACCCCGCAAACCAGACAGGACTGCACTTCTCACAGCCACTCTGCATAGAAAAACAACGAGTCTCCCGGTGCTCACTGTACAGAAGGAGCAAATGATAATCCGAATGCCAAGGTTTGGCTAAGCGCCAAGACCCACTACGGAGCCGCTAATAATCAGGCTGCCAAGAGCCAGCCAGCAATAAACAGAGGAGCTCAATCCCTCTGTTAAGCCGATGACGATTCGTCTTCCCAGAATGAGTCGACAGCCGAGCTCTAAGCCGAGGACTGCTAGCGAGCCAACAACTCCCCGCCCAGTACCGAACATTAAACTGGGGTCGCTAGTGCACCAACAACTTCATGTTCTGCTCCACCAGTGGAGCCTCTGATGATTAGGCTGCCCAGGTCGTCCTTTCAGTCTTCATTGACACAGAGGGTAGCCGAAGAAGAGTCAGAGCTGGCCAAGTATGTGGCTGCTCACACTGATGTTCCATCCGCAGATGATGTAATTCTACTGGAAAAGATACCTTACTTCATCAATAAAGGGCTATCTTTGAACTACCTCGAGCTTAATAAGCTTTGTACAATGTATGCTATAGAACACGGTATAGGCACCCACCTACACACACAAGTGACAAATGTCTACACCACAAACCAAATTACTCCCGTAGAAGACGCTTGCTTCATAGTCGATGGAGAGGATCATCTAATCATCTTCGGCTGGAAGAATGACCCACAGCCCTTCAGGATAGAAGAAGTTGATCTCGAAACCGACACCGAAAGACTGCCCATTTATCTGTATAGCTCCCGATCCAAGTACCTCATACAAAAACAGGGATATGATCTGGAGACTACGCCAAGCTTAAATTATGGCACTGGTCGACGGTTACCCTTGCAGTAGCCAGTCTCGGCTGGAAAACCACGAGATTATTACAACAAGACCAGATGTGGGCTAGGTTATGTTACACCTGCAACGACCCCTGAAAGCTTAGATGAGGAATATGACTGGCATTCACACTCAACCGGATCACCAACTTCTGATTTGGATGTCAGCATCGGGGACGTATTCAGGCAAGCTCTGTCTGTCAATATGGCATTTGATGATGCCTACGAAGAGGATGAAGATGTACCCGAACTTCTCGAGTTAGAACCTTGGGTCCAGCAACTAGATGCACAGTGGGAGAAACGCTTCGAACTTCGTGAACTTTCCACTGAAGATGAGGTTATGCAAGTCGACCTCGGCGATGAGTCCTCTCCAAAGCCAATCTTCGTCAGCAAAAGCCTGACAGACGAAGAGCGGGAGGCGCTTTTGCAACTCGTCAGAGAGTATATTGACGTGTTTGCCTGGAGATATGAAGACATGCCAGGGCTAAACCCTGAGGTTGCACTTCATAGACTCAACATTCATCAGGACGCAAAGCCGGTCAAGCAACAACAGAGACATTTCTGCCCGGACATCATGAACTCCATCGAAGTTGATGTCAACAAACTGATAGCCAGCGGCTTCATCCAGGAGGAGTGACATCCAGACTGGGTCGCCAACATAGTGCCAGTCCTCAAGAAGAATGGGAAGATTCAAATTTGCATCGATTTCCAAAATCTAAACGAAGCATGTCCTAAAGATGAGTTTCCTTTTCCCATCACGGACATCATGATCGACAACACATATGGCTTTGAGTGCATGTCATTCATGGATGGTTTCTCATGATACAACCAAATCAAGATGTTTTCTGATGACGAAAAGCATACATCATTCCGAACACCGATTGGTGTGTACTGTTACACAGTCATGCCCTTCGGTTTAAAGAATGTTGGTACCACATATCAAAGAGCCATGGGTGTCATCTTCAGAGATCACCTACGTAAGACCGTGGAGTGTTATGTTGATGACATCACTATCAAAAGCCGCTCTAAGGGAGACCATATACAGGATCTAAGGACGGTATTCGACCTGATGTGAGCGCACAACTTGAAGATGAATCCTACCAAGTCCTTCTTGGGCGTATCTAGTGAAAAATTCCTGGGTTTTATCATTACTGCCCAGGGAATTCATATAGATCCGGAGAAGACGAAGGCAATCATGAAGATGGGTCCCCCGAGAAATCTCCGTTAACTCTGAGGCCTTCAAGGGAGGCTAGCCAACATCAGGAGGTTCATCTCTAACCTCTCCGGGCAATGTCAACCATTCACCCACCTCATGAAGAAGGGCATCTCATTCGTATGGAATGAAGAGTGCCAATACGCGTTCGACAAGATCAAAGAATATATATCAAATCCTCCAGTTCTGGTGGCCCCGATTGCTGGAAAGCCGTTCTTGCTTTACGTCCGAGCGATAGAGCATTCCCTCGGTGCTCTACTAGCACAGAATAATGATATGGGACATGAACAAGCTATCTATTACCTCAGCCGAATGATGATTGGGCCTGAGCATAGATACACCACCGTGGAGAATGAATGTCTTGCTCTGGTGTTCGCTATCCGGAAGACGCGACACTATGTTATAGGATAAACCATCCATGTCATATCAAGAGTTAACCCCCTCAGGGTCCTCATGACCAAGTCGGGTGCACTCAGCTCTCGCCTCGCTACCTGGGCGATATTATTGTCTCCCTACGATATGATCTTCGTTCCGCAAAAGGCCGTTAAAGGACAAACTCTGGCGGACTTTCTAGCAGCCCATCCAAGTTCAGAGTCAACCAGCATATATAAAAAGATTCCAGACGAGGTCGCCAATTCAAACATGGCCTCCGATGATTCCGTCTGGCGAATGTTCTTCGACGGTGCTTCAAGAACCGGACCCTTGGACCCAAGGGAAACATTGTCGTTGGGGTCGGAGTGGTACTGATCTCTCCCTCTGGCTTGGTGATCAACCGAGTATATTTCCTTACAGAACCCTGCTCGAACAACGTGGCCGAGCACAATGCCTTGGTTATCGGCCTCCGACTCGTAAAAGAACTGGGGGTAGAATACCTAGAGGCATATGACGATTCACAGTTAATCGTCAATCAGATCTGGGGTTCATATGAAGTTCGTTATGAAGACATGATCCCCTATTATCCGGTAGCAATCGCCATCATTATGTCTCTGAAAGGGTTCTTCATAGAACATGTTTCGAGACTCCGAAACATTGAAGCCGATGCCTTAGCAGGACTGGCCGCTTCCCTAGCGGTCCCAAAATATACTCATCATTTGGTGGATGTAATAGGCTATGAGTTGGTTTATCCCAAGAACACCGTCCAATTTGCTGAGAGCTATTCTGCCATGACAGTCGACGAGACACCGGATTGGAGGATCCTATTTATCTATTTCGTAGTCTATGGCATCTTGCCCGAGAATCCAAAGGAAGCCACTTCTATCAGAAGACGTTCCCTCAGATTCTTCTACGATGCAGAGACGAAAATGTTGTATCGGCGATCATACGATGGATTACTGCTTCGGTGTCTGTCAAATACAGAAGCTAAAGAAGCTGTACGCAAAGCACATGACGGCGTCTGTCGGGCCCATCAGCCTGGCCCGAAGTTGCAACACCGCCTTCGCCGAATGGGCTATTACTGGCCCACGATGGTTGCAGATGCGCTAGACTATGCAAGAAAGTGCAAAGCCAGTCAAGTCTACGCAGATTTCATCCACCAACCATCCGAGTTCTTATATCCGACGGTGGCATCCTAGCCGTTCGAAGCATGGGGGATGGACATTATCGGTCCGATCACTCCGCCTTCGTCCCGAGGACATCGCTTCATACTCGCAATCACAGATTACTTCTCCAAATGGGCGAAAGTTGTCTCGCTTACAGAGGTGAAGACATCAAATATGATCAGCTTTCTCAAGCATCACGTCATCTATATTTTCGGACTGCCTCGAAGGATCATCCACGACAATGGTCCTCAGTTCGCAAGCCACACCTTCAATCGGATTTGCGACAAACACCGAATCCAGAATGTTGCTTCAACACCGTACAATCCGACGACGAATGGATTGGCAGAAGCATTCAACAAAACTATAATCAAGCTGCTCAAAAAGTTCGTGTCTTCCAACAAATGCGACTGGAATAAGAAGCTTGGCGAATGCTTATGGGCGTACCGTACTACAGTCCGGACAACCATCGGGAACACATTCTCTCTGGTGTATGGGAGTGAGGTGGTTCTCCCACTAGAGACTCAAATTCCATCGCTCCGCGTCGCCCTCACCTATCGATTGACAACGGATAACAATTACCGTCGTCGCCTGTAAGAGTTGGAGGCCTTAGACGAAAAGCACCTGTTAGCTCAACAACAAATCGAGCTATATCAGGCACGCATCTCTGGAGCCTTCAACAAGAAGGTTAAACTCAGAACATTCCAAGTAGGTGATCTCATCCTGGCAGTTCGGAGGCCGATGGTTATGACTCACAAAATCGTCGGCAAATTCCAGCCAAAGTGGGAAGGCCCATTTGTCATCGAGGCTGTATTCTCCAATGGTGCTTATCGCCTCGCAAAACAAAACGGAGACTTGCTCATGTTGTTCGTCAACGGCAAGTTTCTGAAGAAGTATTATGTCTAAACGACATCCTCTAAATCAATCGGACTGTTAAGTTATGTACCCTTAGGTACCGGTAAACTTACACTCTGGTCATTCCAAATGAATCTATATCGCATCTTCTGTGTAGTAAGTCATGTATGATCATACCTCTGAACTTTCTTCCTAAAAGAGCTCCTTCCTTATGATCTACTACCCGCACTTTCAGTGCATAAAAAGGGTAACAGATCCACAAATTTTTTGAAACAGCCACGTCGATGTTACCTCTGAGTTGTTTCACCTCTATCAAAAACAAACCACCCCTCACATAGAACTTCCACATTGATAACACCTCTGAGTTGTTCTCTGTACCCTTCATGAGTCCACTCCTACCACATCCTCATTACCTTTGAGTAGGAAGACTCCATTGAATAAACCCTCATACTTACCACGTCCTCATTACCTCTGAGTAAGTATGTTGGTTCTCTCTCGACTTATTATCCGTATCCAAAACTAGGGTACGCCAAGGATAATAGGCCCAGAAATGTCCTCAGTTGACCACAAATGTCCTCAGTTGACCGCAAATGTCCACAGCTGACCACAAGTATCCCTGTTGACTACAAATACTGTACTAGATCTTCTAGTACATGTGCCTCTTTTCTCATTATCATACGCCTTCGGAGCCCAGCTGTTCCATGGCGTTCTTTCACCAAATACCAAGAACTTCCACGTCCGTCTCACCACGGAATCGTTCTAGGTATCTATATCAAACTTATTATCCGTACCTACAACCAAGGTATGCCAAGGATAATAGGTCCACAAAAAGTCCCCCAGTGGGGCAAACATCACGAATACCAAAGATACAGTACAAACACAATAGATGATGGATGATGAAAACATTGTCATTTATTAAAAAGCAAAAGTACTACATATTCGAGGACCAAGTCCCTATCAAAACAAAGGAAAATGATAAAGAAAGAAAGAAAAAAATGGGGGGCTACTATGGTTCGGCTATACATAATTCTCTGAGTCGATCCCTCAGCACGGCGGTCGACCTCTCAAATTGCAGCTTGGCCTGGCGCTCGGCCTCCTGAGTCAGCCGCTCTGCATCCTCCAGATGCACGTGGGCCTGCCAGCCATCTTCGAGCCTCTTCAGAGCACCCTCCAGGCCAGCAGAAGCTCGGGTGACCTTATCGGCCTCCTGAACGATTAGCTCTTTGTCCGCACGGGAGGCCTCGAGCTCAGATTCTAAGAAAGCCAGCTTCCTCTGGAGCTCGAGGATCTGCTCCCTCGTATCAATTATTTCACGAGAGGCGGCCGCTTCCCAAGCCATGCAATCCTCGCTCCTACGGCTCAGCTGGTCATACTAGAGAGATAGGTCTCAAGGTCCTTCATTATAACCGGCTTAGACGCATCTCGTGTAGCCCTTACCTTCTCCAGGACAGTGGTGAGGATGTCCCACTCCGGATCTATTGCTGAAGACAGATCAACATGCCGCAGTACTTGAAACTGGGCCACAAGCTGATCCGCCTCTAGCAATTTGGGCTCCAGCAGCTCAACTATCCCCGCCCCACTGGGAAGGGTTCTAAGAATTTCAATCTGGCCATGAGCGTATTAACAGGCCAGGTCAAAAGAGATCTCCCTCTCTACAGCAGCTTCGAGTCCTCGCCTCAGGTGACGGTAGAAACTGTCAACCACATACCTTGATGATTCATCCAGAACTTCCGAAGAAGACGGCATCAAAGGGAGAGTGGCTGGCAGAGTCGAAGAAGATGCAATGGAACTTGACGCCCCTGACACGAGGAAAACAAATTCTGAGCAAAAGGACGCTTGAATAGCGGCTAATTCTTCTTCCGCAGCCCGAAGAATTCGGAGGCTCGACAGGGCATGGAGGTCGACCTCTGGATCCACATGAACAAATGGGGGTGCAGGGACCAGTTCTTCCTGCTCCGGTCGTTCCGCCACTTGTCCTCTCGAACTTGATTCAGCGGGAGGTCCCTTAATGTAAGTTGGAGGGAGAGAAGGCACGCTCTCTTCCGCTAGGTCCCCTCTAGCAAACTCTCCCCCGGTAATGTCCATCATTGGCAGTGAAGGAGTAGGACCTGTATGTCCGAAGCAACCATCAATCAGCTTAACCCGAAGGATGTGATGATAGAGCAAGTAAACCTTCTCACTAGTCAAGATTTGGCTTATCTTACCATGAGGGAGTTGCTGAGATTGAGGCTTGCTCACAGCCGCAGTAGTCTCTTCACCAGCAACGTCCGAACCTAATACAGATGGTTTCGCTGCCCAGTCTCCCCGGAAGGAGATACGACTGGATCAGCATCACCCAGCTGAAGTTCAGCAGTCTCAGGGATGGGTTCGGCAGAGCACACGTCACCCTGGGTTGGGCGTTAACGACCGGAGGAACCTCATCCGTCGCTGGAAGAATCCCGGTAGCAAGAATTGCGACACTCATATCTCTAACTAGAGTAGTTAGAGCCGGGTCGACCGCAGAGGCAGCAGCCGACTCCAGAAATTCCCCTTCTCCTGACGACTACAGAGAAAAGAAAAATGATTAAGTCATAGTTCAGGAAAAAGAAGAACTAAAGAAGAAGATGGTTACAATTTGATTTACCTCCGAAATGGCATCAACATTATCGCGTTTCTCCTTTATGAGCAGCCCGCGAGGATTAACTGCAGCCCATTTCTGGGAGTAAGTTATGCCATCAGCAGACCTGCTTCGCTTGCGGGAAGGACCGGGTACAATAGACGGCTGATCCACCACCACCTCATCTGCAGGCGGGAGAGCGTTATCGGGAGCATGCTCGTCATCCTCTTCGTCCGTGTTGGAGGACTCCGAGTCCGGCACATCGACCGTGTTTTCCCTCCTCTTCCTCGCCTTAGACCCCTTGGGTTTCTCCTCCAAGTCGGTACCAACAATGAAGCTAGTACTCGGGTCAAAACCAACAGGAGGCTTGTTCACCATGACGTGGTAGAGAGCCGCTAAATACAAGATCTCTCCTGAATCTCGAGCATCAGGAACTGAGAAACTAGTACGGGTGTGAACCGTATTATAATAATGCCAGGCCCTGATGCCATCGAGGACGCTGCCTTCAAAACTCAGGCAAGGGCTGGGATTGTCCAAGAAAAGCTGGCTATACCCAAACTGTCGGGCGAACCTACTGGGCAAGTAAGGCTCCAAGTAGACAGCGTTGCGGTTGCGGTATACCAGGTGGGAAGGGCGAATATTGTGCAACCAAAGGAGCATCTTGCCGTCTAAGAAATGAGGAGGCCCAGTACCATCCAGATGTACGGCCCTCACTTCCTCAGCAGTAAATCGAGGGACAGATACGAAAAAATTGTATCTGTCTACTCACGACAGCGCCATCCGGCAGGTGCGTATAGTCTCGCAGTCCCAAGGCATACGGCAATATTGGAAAATGAAGGCGTCATCTGCAGTTACACCATCTTCGGAGCCAGGCCTCATTAAAGACCGGCAATGCATCAGCAACCACCCCATCAGATAGTGGTAGGGCAGTTCAACACGTTCAAAGTCCTTCGTTGCGTCACGGGCGATGACCTTGGATGTAAAAGTGCGAAGGCCACCGTGTATACTTCACACCATGGTCGGGAGTAGAGCTAGTCTGACTCCGAAGACCAACTTCATAGCAGGGAGGATGAAATTATGGCTGATTCTCTCAATCGAAGTAGCCCCTCCTGAGACTACGCAATTCCGTAGCTACACCATCAAGAATTCGACCAGAATAGCCTTCTCAGACAATGGCTGAGTGGCTTGATAAAAATAAGAAAAAGAGTCAGATTGACTCCCGAACCTGTCACCTGTGGTTCTTGCCCTCTTCGCGGTCGATACTTGGCCCTGTACCTCCTCCCGAGTGCGAGGACTTTGGGGAGCAACCCGGCCTGAGGCACCGAGCTTAAAAAGATAAGAGAGCCAGGCCTTTGTGTGAGGAAGGTTCCCTTCCGAGCTGTCATTTTTTTTCTTAGACAGCTGCTGGCACGTGCTGTGATGATACAACAATTCTCGGTAGACGGCAACAAAGCCCGGGAACCTCTCCTCCAAAGCCTCGAACTCTTCGTTCGTCGGGGTATACACCTCAAAGATTTCATCTCCCCAAGGCAGCTTGGAGACGGCATGCATCTCGTGCAGAGCAAGCCCCATCTCCCCCATGGGTGTAAAGAAGGTCCCCGTGCGATGGTTATACATCTCCAGCAGGGCCATAAATAATTTCTTGTTTATGGGCAAGCCGTGGCTGGTACCCCGAATTGCATGGTAGAGCCCAATCTCGCGCAGGAGAGTCTCGTATTCTCGCACGATCCACATGGACAGGTTGGCCCACGAAGGGATAGGGTGTACCCAACTTGGTAGCGACAACCGGCCAATCGGATAGGACCCCTTTCGAGCAAGCTGGTTCAAGAAAGTATCAGCTTCGGAGAAACTGAAATTGGGACCCTGCACATTCAAGAAGCTGCCCGGGGCCAACCCCATCACGTAACGGCTGACTGGTACCCTGCCCGCGTACACTGACCACATGTTATTATTATAGTGAATTTTTCCCATAATATACCCACTACGGGTCGGAGTCAAAGAATCCTCCATATTCCAGTTCATGGGCAACATGTTGAACCATGACAGTAGGAAGTGACGCTCCATCAAAGGAATATGGATCGCCATCCCGTCAGAAGTAAAACTCCAGCTCTCAGATATATCCAGAACTTGAGAGTTCTTCACAGTCAGGGCATCCCCGAAAAGGAACGCAGGATTCAAGTGTTTGCCCCCCAGCAGCCCTGAGTTCATCATCCCCGAGATAAAAAAGAAGGACTGCTTTTTAATGTCGTCCAGCCTCACCAAAGGTTCATCTTTTGGACACTGGTTCACCATATACTCGACTATGTGGTCATACCTATAGCCCACAGCAGATTGGGCGCGACCCAACAGAGGTTCTCCCGCAGCATTAACTGGCCAATTCACAGAAAAAAGGACCAAAAGAAACAAAGTCAAGAGATGACCAGAAAACATTTAAAAGAGTTCATACGACTTTGTTTAGACAGGTCCTTATAAGGCTCAGTTTTAACAGAGTTCATACGGACGGGTCCTTATGCGGCTCAGTTTTAACAGAGTCCATGCGGCTCTGTTCGGACGGGTCCTTATGCGACTCAGTTTTTACGGATTTTATACGGCTCTATTTTGATGGGTCCTTATGCGGCTCGATTTTTAACAGAGTTCATGCGGTTCTACTTTGATGGGTTCATATGC
Organism: Iris pallida; assembly: GCA_029216955.1. Classification (NCBI taxonomy): domain Eukaryota; kingdom Viridiplantae; phylum Streptophyta; class Magnoliopsida; order Asparagales; family Iridaceae; genus Iris; species Iris pallida. The sequence goes on from JANAVB010002796.1 coordinate 2,221,373, forward strand.
GGTTCTGTTCAAGAGATTTCATACGGCCCAGTTCATCAGGAGTTCATGCGGCTTTGTTTAGCGGGGTCTCATTCGACCGAATTCAGATGAGCGTATGCGACTTTGTTTAGCGGGGTCTCATGCGACCGAATTCAGATGAGCTTATGCGGTTCTGTTTAGTGGGGTCTCATGCGGTCGAGTTCAGATGAGCTTATACGGATCTGTTTAGTGGGGCTTATGCGGCCCAGTTCAGATAAGCTTATGCGGCTCTGATCTGTTGGAGCTTATCCGGCCCAGTTCATCAGGAGTTCATGCGGTTCTGTTCAGTAGGACTTTATGCGGTTCAGTGTTAAAGGTGCTTATGCGGATCAGCCATGAAGCGATTCTCATGCGACTCAGACATGGGGCATACCCCATGCGACTCGGACATGAGAAGTTCATGCGGCCCATACAACATATTCGGCTTCATCGTACTGAACTTGGGCAGTTCAATGAAGACGAAGGACGCATTAAATGCCAAGGAGAAAAGGCTTGTGCATAAAACATGCAACAGAGCCATTTTTGTTAGGGTTTAAAGCATACGGTCTTCCACATAATCCTTACCATCAATGGCGGGGTGGACGTGAGGATGAACTGTGGGCGCCTCAGTCGATGAAGAAGCCGCTCCCTTACCCTTCGCCGTAACGCTAGAGGAAGCTTTGGGGGCCATTGTTGATCGGTGGTCGAGAGAGAATACGACGGCAACTAGGGCAAGAAAGGCTTGAACAAGAGAAGAAAGTAAGGAGTCTATCTCTAAAAATTACTCATATTTATAGGCGAACTGGGGGCTCATAGACCGTTGCACGCTTCGATTCATGTGCTGCCTAGGAGATGAGACCGACTCTTGGATTTCTATTCCCTGCATGCAAAAGATTACTCGTAATCATTAAGAACAAATCTAAATATTTAAAGCTGACTCTTGGGATCCTATCCCAAAAAGACGGCTTTAAATCAAAGCAAATCAAAGGCAAATAAATGGGATGCCTACGTGGCACAGAGCAGTCTATACGGCCAGACCATCCTATACGACCAGAAGAGTCTATGCGGCACGAGGAACTTATGCGGACACAGCCATGCTTCTTATTCAAAGTGTTTCAATTATACAAATTGAAAACTTTGAAGGAGGTCTTGTAGAAGCATAGAAAAGGAACAGGAAAGTCCATGCGGCTCAAAAGTCCTTTAGAGCTTCATGCGGCTCAAAAGTCTCTTAGAGCTTTATGCGGGTCAAAAGTCTCTTAAGGCTTCATGCGGCTGAAAAGTACACGATAGCTCCATGCGGCATGGAACAAGCCACGTGGCTCTATGCAGTTCAAAGTAGGCATCTACAGCTGGCCATCATTACTCTGTACAGTTGGCTCATTAAAAGATCTGACGCAATACAGCAACCCTGACACAACGGATTGACAGCTCTAACATAAAGGTGAAATGATGACTCTTGACGTACTCCTAGAGAGACGAGGAAAATCTGTATAGCTGGCACGATCCACCCATTTCCAAAGCTCTTTATGCGGGTCAGTTGTAAGGACTTCCATGCGACTCAGTTGTAAGGACCTCTATGCGGCTCAGTTGCAAGGACCCCCATGCGGCTCAGTTGCAAGAACTTCCATACGGCTCAAATAAAAGGACTTCCATGCGGCTCAGATTAAAGGACTTCCATGCGGCTCAGATTAAAGGACTTCCATACGGCTCAAATTGAAGGACTTCCATGCAGTTCAATTAAAAGCCACACTCATGCGGCTCGACAATGACAGTCCTCCATGCGGCTAGCAGCAGTTGGGACACGTGGCACGAGTTGATCAAATCCTAACAATTCAGATTTATGGCAATCGACATAACAGGCAGTTGGGACACATGGCAAGAGACTTGCCAGGACTTATCCATCGGATTTAGCAACCAATAAATCATAACAATGCAGATTTATTGCAACCATCATAACTGCCCAGATCAATTTCCAACAAACAATGCAGATTTGTTGCAATCAACAACAAACAAGATCAAGGCTAATCTTAACCAATCCCCAACCGTCCACTTTTCAAGGAGTAATTACTGCGCTCCCCACTTATCAAAAAGCCCTATAAATAGCAGGAGATTATTCCTTTGCAGATACACACAGAAATACACGCACAGAGCTCGAGCAGAGAGACTAGCAACCCCCATACACACAAAGAGCATTTCTTCCCCGGAGCCGAAGCTGCGTTCGATCGTCCAAGGAGTAAGGCAGAGTTGTTGTCACTCTCCCGAGCCTCTACCGTCACCCCCCAAATCAAAAATAAACAATTGTACTTTAGATTGCTTTTTTTATATTTTGTTCCTAGGCTCTCTTTTGTACGAGCGAGTTTGTATTGTGAAGTAAAAGTCCAGTCCTCCCATAAAACTGTTATGTTCTTTTATAATCAATGGCAAACACCCCTATGGCAGTCTATGAGAGCGAAATGCTGGCTCAACCAGTCCATTCCAAGAACCATATCAAATATCGGCATAGGGAATACAAGAAGTCGTGCCCTCATCTCTCTACAACTTATTACTACAGGACAAAGTCTACAAACCCCACTAACAGGTACAACTCCGCCAGTGAGGATTCTAACATTCTTAGCTAAGGGTGTGATAGGAATGCTGTGTCTAGTGGCAAAACTAGTGGCTATGAATGAATGAGTGGCTCCCATCTCAAATAATGTAATGGTAGAAAATGAAGCAACTAAAACCATACCTGCTATGACCTCTGCTTCTGTCTCTACTTTTGTATCCTCAACTGCTAGAGAGAATACCTGCCAAGAATTCTGTCCAGTGCCCTGAGCTCTGACCATCTCGAACTATGCTGACTGGGGTGGTAATGTGGGGCGAGGTGCTCCTGCCGCTGGTCGAGGTGCTGGAAGTGCTGGGGCTTTCGGTCTCGGGTTCTGCTGAGCATAAACTAAGGACTGCTGCTCCGGACAATCCTTCATCTTTTGCTGTCCTGACCCGTATCTCAAGCATGCTCTAAGTCGAGTTCAATAGCCCTTCAAGAGGTGTCCCTGCTTTCCGCAATAGTTGCAGGTGGGCTTCTGATAAAGTGTGGGCCTCTGCTGGAACTGTCCCGTGGCCCTCCTGATAGGTCCACTCTGAGTAGCTCGGGCTGGTGTAACTGCTGGTGCGTAGCACCTCGGTGTCTGCTGTTGCTCCTTGCGAAGAATCTCATAAGCACGACCTTCTTCTAGGACAGCTGAATGCGAGACTCGAGACTGGGTAGTCGTATGAGACTTGAGCTCTGGTGCAAGCCCCTGGTGAAATCTTCTTGCCTTCTCTAACTCTGTCGGAATCAATCCCGCACCAAATCTACTCAGGCGATTGAACTTTGAGTCATACTCATCAACTGTCATATTTCCTTACTTCAGGTGAAGGAACTGGTCGTAGAGACCATCTTGAACATGAATAGGGAAGAATGTCTCATTAAAGTGCATCATAGAACTGCTTTCAGGTGATCCTAGTGCCTAGTTGGCTCTCTTCTGCCTTCCACCAGTGGTGAGCATTATCTTCTAATATTAGGTCCACTGCTGTCATCTAATCTCGATCTGGCAACTGGGATGCCTTCAATAGCTTCTCTGTACTAATAAGCTATTGTGATACCTCTAGTGGCTTTTCCGTTCCTCTAAAGGCCTTGGGGTTCATATCTGTGAAATTTTTGATAGAGCCTTCATAAGGATGTAGAGTCGGTGCTGGTACTGGTACTGGAGGTGGTAGTGGAGGTCTAGCCAATGCTGCCATCATTGTCTGTCTCATCAGCACAGTCTACTGCCACTGAGCCTGCATCATGGCGTACAGAAACTGGGAAGTAGGGCTCCCATCAGTCAGTGGTGGAGGCATCTGAGGTCCTGACTATGGTGGAAACTGCTGAGGGAATTGTGGTAGGGAAGGTAGTGGTACATCCCCTTCCGATGGCATAGTAGTGGTCTGCCCAGCCTGGCTGACTGGGGGTGCTGCGATCTCTGGGTGTACCATCGTCGGTGTCGTAGTATGCTGCGATTGTCCGGGCTGGTATGGTGTCACTTGATTCATTGGAGGATTATGTCCCTCCGGAGTAGCCCCTTCACCAGATGTGAGGGCCAACGCAGAAGTGCGTCCGCTTCTTAGATTCATACTGTTGGCACGAGGAAGATAGGTTGATATTAGGAAAGATTAGATGTGAGGTAAATCAATTAATCGAAGGAATTTGAAAAGAAGTTTGAGTGTCAAAGGACATAGTAGTTCTGGACGAGATATTCCTATTCCTACATGCAGGCTTGTTGGGCATTGTCATGTAACCCAACAATATTTTCTGGCCTGCCACCACAAAAACATGTAACGCCCTGGTCCCAAAATACATAGGACCAATCACGTGAACATGCCAGCTGCACATGTACGAATAATACTCCAATATATGGAATCCTCATATATACACATAAGATGTAAATAAAATAATCACAGGCCAGAATAATATAATCTAATCTCATCACAGCTCAACACAGAAGATAATAGAGTCCAAATAATAAATAAGTATATCAAAAGATAGCTGGGTGAACATGCTCCCTCCAAACAGGTATGAAAATAGTCTTACAATATCGGAGTCCAACCTCCACAAAATAGAAAGAAAATAGATGTAAAAATAATGTACACTAATATCTCAAACAAGGAGTAGACTAGAAATCAGTAGGAACTGTCTCATCATCGATGTAGGATGGATCCAGAGCTGCTCCGTACTCCTGCGGGAAGTCGTCTAATCTTGGAGAGATAACCAGGTCCTCGGAGGGACGTAACAAGATACAAAAAAACACCATGCCATGTAATTGTGATAATATAATAAGAAGAAAGGGATGCATGTAATAGGGTGCCTACCAATTCTACAGTGATAATGCAGTTAAGAATAGACCTTCAAAACATGGGCATCTAGCTCAGGAGCAGGTAACTCAGGTATGGCCCCATCAGGATACCAGGGACCTCAAAGCATAACATTCTCGAATGTCAGAGGCCAGTAGGATCAGTAATAGAAAAGTGCATAAGGGACCCATACGTTAAGGAAACTGTTCTCCCCACCCAATGCCTAGTAAGGTCACATCCATGACTCATGAAACCTCTAGTAACTGCCAAGTCTACTAGCATGCAATTCTATTGGCAGTTACTCATGTCCGTCGCATGCCTCATACGTATCGGTGGCCAGCCGACTATGCGAGTACATGTCCTACATGTGACTCACAACCCATGGTAAATCAAGTGTCAAGGCTGTATGAGATATACTGATACCTCATCAACAAAGGAAGTCACTAGACTAGGCCAATACAAGAGAAATAAATAAAAGCGAGGGAAACGAACGATAGTGTCGCCTGCACCCAAGTGTGACTTGGATGCACAATTTTATAATATTAACAAATAAAAAATACTAAAAATAATAATACATAAATCACAGAGTAAGGTGGCAAGGTATCTTGCCTGATGGTGCAAAGTGGCAAGTCCAAGGAATCACAATGTCAGCCAAGAAACGTCACAATCTCCAAACAACTCCAGTTGCTGAAACAAACATCAAAAACGTACTAGGTGTGTAAGATATACCTAGAAAATGCCTGTCCAAATGTCTAATTCTATAACAGGGGCAAAATCATAATTTTCGGATCAAAACGATATCTACTGTTGGACCCGCTTTGCACCGAAACACGTGCCAAAGTCTATGGTCTCTAAAGTCATCAAACTATATGTCTACGAATTCAGTTTGGGGAGGGAAACTCAGCGGTATATCCAGTTTTGGATTTCGATGAGCCACGTACAAAATCGCCCGTTTGAGTGGGTCGCGGGCCAGCCAAAAAGGGGTTCCGGTCGACCTTCTCAGAATCAAACCAAACTTGGCATACAGGACCAAAATTTTGATTCGGACCTATTGGCGCAAGTTTCGTCTCAATACGACTAATGTACACGAAGTTAGGGTCATGTTTGCAAATTGGCGATACGGGGGTATCTTGACGAATACGGATTGATTTTGTCGCACACACGCGACGAAACTGAGTTCCATCAGTTCCCACACGTCAGCAACGTCCATATGCGTCTTTCGATGCATATAGCACGTGACCACGTCGCCATGTTTGTCGGAGCACATGCCGTATCGGACAGAATTCTAAAATTTTAATGTTTTTAAAGCAGTTTTTATCACAAGTTCTTCAATCCATAACTTTCTGTACAATAAATAAAAATTTAATCTACCAGATAGGATTTTACCTCGTATATGATAACTAAGACTGTTTAACTTTTGTTTCCATGAATTCCTACTATCACGACCCGCACCCTAGAGTAAGGGCACGAGACGTGGGTACGTCCAGCCTACGCCGCAGTGTCGGCGGTAGAACGCTGTCCTAAGTCAACATCTAACAATATAAAGGTACCTGTACTGTATATACACTCTGAATGGAGGTAACATAGCAAATACAGTCTCAATCACATCTAAGGTAGAGCATGATAAAAGATAGATAGATAGATAGATAGATAGAACAGAATGGAAAAAATAGAGATACAATCCAGATGAGTCTAAGTGTCTAAATAAATACATATCCTAAATCATCTCAGAGTCAATATAGAGTAATCCAGAAAAGATAAAGACATCCTAATCTAGGGGAGTGTCATCAACTGCTAGTGGGTCCTGCTGCTGGTCCAAGTCACAGCAATCCTCTAGGGTTGTACCATAATAAGTAGGGCAGAACGCCTCAGCCTCGTCCTCTGTAATATTTCAACAGATCCAGTCAGGACAGGAGCGAGCACAGTACATCTCAACAAATCATAACAGGTCAGAAAATATAAACATGCTCGATAGTAAGATACAGGATACCGAAAGAATAATCATGATAAAATAGGAAGACTATAAATAAATAGATACAATATATAGAGAACTAACAGTGCTAGTGATTCAGAGTACAAGACGGTTATGTAAATGGCACGATGTTGTACACGAGTAATCTAAGGAGGTTGTACACGAGTAATCTACTGGATTGAATACATAACCACTTCTACTCCCCCACCCCAATCAATACACAAGGATCTAGCCAAGTTATGTTATTGTACATGAAATATAGTCGTACACGAAGATCATGTGAGCACATGAGTATACACGATTTCACACTATTTGTACACGAATGTCACGAATACAAGGAGTACACGATGCTCACGATAAAGTACATGAACACGAATACCCGATGTATCCGCTAAGGGGATAACATCGCACGACAAGATCCATATAGTGCTAATCCGTGTTTCCAACGTGTTAGCATCATGTAAAGTAGTCTAAAGCAGGAAATATACTCCTAAGTAGGATATGAAATGATCAGAGAATGTACTCGCCTGTATCCTGAGTATCTGTAGAGAATCTACTGTCCGAGGAGTGGTGTATGCCTCCTATAGAAAAGTACAAGTCACTATAAGTCTAAAATGATAATAAGATCTATTATAATACATTCTATATGAATCTAGGTCAATCTTGACCAAAGTCAACTCTTGGTCAACTCTGGTCAACTAGACTAGTCAAACTAGGTCAACTAAGTCAAATCTAAGTCAAACAAGTCTCACTAGGCCTAACTAGTCTATTCTAGTAAGCACACACCATTTCTAGACTATACAAGTCAACTATACCCTATACTGGCATTCAAGCCACACTCATAGGTAATGAGCCCTAGGCTATAGGTCCATAGGCTATATTACCTATATACCAACCCACATATTCACATATACACATATTAACATATATATCTAAAATAATACAGTAACATACATTATAATATATAGGATACATGATAATATATGCATCTCATATATACATGTATACCTAGAGTGATAGGTAGAGGGAAATCCTGTGCTTGTGTACATGTGTGTGTGTGTGTGAGGGTTATTTGTGAGAAGGAAATATGAATGAAGAGTGTGTGTGTTTGTGTAAATCTGAAAAGTAGTGAACACAATTCTCAGTTTTAGTTTCCTAGAAATTGGCCTATAACAGTGAGGGTGTGAAACCTGTGTGTGTGTGTGATACAAGGAATAGGAAAAACAGTATATAAGCAAGAGGGTGTTAGGTGATATCAGGAAAATAGTGAGTGGTAGTCCTGGAACAATGAATCAATCATGGCTAATATCATCCAACATTTGGTTTAAGGAAAGGAATGGAAATCAATTCTCAGTTATTGAAGAAAGAACTGGAATCGATTGACAGTTAATATATTAAACCAGTTGACATAGGAAACTAACATTGAATCTTAGAATTAGTTTTAAAGGAAAGGAAATCAAAACAGTTAATAACAAACCCAATTAACAGTGAAACAAATCCTTGTCTCAGGCTTTGAATGACAGCCCAACTACTTCGAATCCCCATACTAACATCAACCCATTAGCTAGCCATTAACTGTTAACTAACTAACAGGAATTAATCTAACATGTACCAATACGTATATACAATCAAAATGACAATTGAAACATCACTTAAATCAAATTAAACAGGGAGTTAGAACTCAGGATATCGAAACCAACAGTATCAGTCAATGTAGTCCAACTCAATGTCTAAATTTCTATTTCTCAATCAAAAACCTAATCTAACTTGTAAAATCAAACTAACATGAAATAATACACATGTCCAGGAATTAAAATGATAATTTATTCATCAATTAAACAACTAAAACTGGAATTAAACACAGTGAATAACAGAACTGGACATATGGAATATCAGTCTCGTGCACGTGTTTCTTGGGCTCGTGCACCCGACACGACACGACACAAACCCTGTGCTTGTGTCCTAGTGTTGAGGGTGTCCAGGTCTAGGATATGGACACCCTGAATTGGGTCCACGACACGTGTGTGTGTGACACGACACGTGTATCAGTAGCCAAAATCGGCTGAACCGATACAGTAAAATATCAGTGTACACACGAATACGTGTCAGATACGACACGAGGACTAGTGCAACTTGGAGAGCCTCGTGTCAGTGTCCGCCGCAACGTGTGTGTCAAAAATCTCGTGTCCAAGTGGCGTGTCCAAGAAGAAATTGCCCCCGAGTAGCAGGGGACTGCTGCTGCGTACGGAAACCACGTGTTCGTGTGTCCAATCCGATACGACACGATACAATAATCACCTCAGTCAACTGAAAATCAATAAGCAATGCCAAACCCTAATTTTTGATTCAAACCATTTCAGAAAATATGAACGAAATGCCCACTGTGGCATTTCGTCGAACACCTAGGTATGCTTACTGGTACGTGTCCGATACGGACACGTAATGGACAGAAAACCTAGCAAAACCTATACCAACAGTTAGAGGACACCTAGGGCTTCCTATTCATGCCTATAAATCACAATTTTATGGTGGGAATGAGAAGTTACCTAGGTGTGTCAAAATGCTCAAAAAGCTCCAAAGAGGGGTGTTCTTCTTGCTATCCAAACTTCTCCAAATTGTTCCTCTACTGAAATTTCTCACCGTGGATAGAAAATACATAGGGATTAGATCCTAATGCAAGAAGTTTGAAGGAAAAAGGAGTTGAAATGGAAAAGGTATGGATTTGGGAAGATTAGGATTTACCTCTCTTTTTCCAACTTGCTAATTTCCTAAAGGAGCCTAGCCCTAGATGGAAGAGGCATTAAATAGGGTGTAGAACCCAAGGGTGGCCGGCCACTAGTGATAGGTTAGGGTTAGGGTTTCATTACTTAGGCTATGGGCCTCTATGGGCCTTAAGTCATAATCCATGGTTTATGAAGTCATAAGTCATTAATCTAACCTATTCAATATTCCTATTTCCCCAAATTAATTCTAATGACTAGGATATGGTTAACTTAAGTTAAACTAGGGTTTCATAATCTAACCAAGTGGTCATGGCTAGGGTTAGCTTCTAGGTCAGTTTCCAAAGTCACCATGAGTCAAAGTCAAGAATAGCACTAAATTAAAATATACCAAAAATCACTTAAATTCCAATAATTCAAATTAATACAATATAATTCCAGATAATTCCCAAAAATTCAAAAATGACCAAAATATCCTCAAGCTAGAAATGTGGTAGTGACAAATCTACCCCCCTTAAAATAATTTCGTCCTCAAAATTAAAGGGCAAAACTAACAGATGAAAAAGATAGATAATCATATCTCACGGTGCAAATAGATATGGATATCGCTCGCGCATCTCATCCTCCCGCTCCCAGGTCGACTCTCCTGGAGAATGATGCCTCCATGCGATACGAACCAAGGGTTTCACCTGGTTTCTCAGCACCTTCTTTCGGTGATCCAGAATCTCCACAGGCTGCTCTGGATAACTGAGAGTAGGTCCAACCTCAATCTCCGAATGATCAAGCACTTGGCCAGGGTTAGCCATATACCGTCTCAACTGTGATACGTGGAATACGTTGTGGATAACCACCAGTGCAGGTGGCAAGTCTAGCCTGTAAGCCACATCACCGACCCTCCCGCTGATCACGAAAGGTCCGATGAAGCGCGGGCTAAGCTTCATACCTCCACCAAAATGTATAGTACCACGAGTCGGAGATATCCGCAGAAAAACCATGTCTCCAACCTAATCACAAGCAAGGTCTCAAGTTACTAAATAATCAAACACGATCAAACAAACAAAATAAAAATACAACCTACTTCTAATCCTATCTTTAAATTTGTACCTCAAACTCCAACGGCCTCCGGTGGCTATCGGCCCAGTGCCGATGTCTGTCCTGCGCCATACGAAGTCTGTCCCTGATGAGCTTCACCTTATCGATTGCGTCAACAACTATCTCTGGTCCCAGTAAAGCTCACTCTCCAACATCATCCCAAGATAAGGGTGTACGACACCTACGCCCGTACAGAGCCTCGAAAGGTGACATCTCAATGCTGGCCTGATAACTGTTGTTCTAAGCAAACTCCACCAAATGTAGATGATCCTCCCAGGAACCTCCAAAATCTAGGATGCACGTCCGCAGCATGTCCTCAAGCATCTGAATAGTCCTCTCTGACTGTCCGTCCGTCTGAGGGTGGTATGCAGTACTAAACTTGAGCAGAGTGCCCAAACTAGTCTGCAGACTCCTCCAGAAATAGGAAGTAAAGCGACTATCCCGATCTGAGATAATGCTGACGGGAACTCCGTGAATCCTGACTATCTGCCGTATGTACATCTTTGCAAGCCTCTCTTTAGACGTACCCACCTTGAATGGCAAGAAGTGGGCCGATTTGGTCAACCTGTCAACGATGACCCAAATTGCGTCTTTTCCTCCTGGTGTACGCGACAACCCAGATACGAAATCCATGGTGATATGCTCCCACTTCCACTCTGGAATAGGCAATGGCTACAATAATCCTCCGGGCCTCTGTCTCTCTGCCTTGACCTACTGACAGACCAAGCATCTAGCTACGAAGTAGGCTACCTTCCGCTTCATCCCGTACCACCAGACGTTCTCTCGCAGATCCCTGTACATCTTGTTGGCACCAGGAATATAGAGTACTACGATCTGTGAGCCTCCTGCATGATCTGCTCCTTGAGCTCTCTACTAGACACACATAACCTGGAACCGTGCCTCAAGGCACCATCCTCTGCAAGAGAAAACTCGCCATCCACCAACCTTGCACGAACCTGCTCTCGGATACACCGCAGAGCTACATCCTCGAACTGCGTCATCTTGATCCTCTCCATCAAGTCCGACTGTATCTGAAGGCCCCACATCTGTATTTGCACTCCGGCCACGATCACCTCAATCACAAGGCTCTCCAAGTCTGCAAGCAAGTGCCGATCCATAGTCAAACGCATGGCTGTCGGATACCTACTCAAGTCATTGGCAACTACGTTGGCCTTTCCTGGGTGATACTGTAGTGAGATGTCAAAGTCCTTCATCAACTCTAGCCACCTGCGCTGCCTCATGTTGAGCTCTTTCTGTGTAAACACATACTTCAAGCTCTTGTGATCTGTGAAAATCTCCACCCTCTCTCCATACAAGTAGTGCTTCCACAACTTCAGAGCAAAAATCACTGCTGCCAACTCCAGGTCATGGGTAGGGTAGTTCTTCTCATGGGGACGTAACTGCCTAGAAGCATAGGCAATCACCTTCCCATGCTGCTGCAAGACACAACCCAGCCCTTTCCCTGAAGCGTCACTATAGATAGTGAATCCTCCTGAACCTGAAGGCAATGTCAGAATCGGAGCTGTCGTAAGACGCTTCTTCAACTCATCAAAAGTTGTCTGATACTCCTCTGACCAAACATACTCAGCATCCTTCCGGGTCAACTGAGTCAACGGCTCTGCAACCCGGGAGAAATCTTGCATAAATCTCCTGTAATATCCTGCCAGCCCTAAGAAACTCCTGATATCTGCCACTGAAGTCGGTGCTACCCAAGCCTCAACTGCTGTGATCTTCTTCTGGTCTACTGAGATACCATCTCCAGTCACCACATGACCCAAGAAGTCAACTCTGTCCAGGAAGAACTCGCACTTCGAGAGCTTGCCATACAGTCTCTCCCTCCTGAGTGTCTCCAGAACCACTCTCAAGTGCTCCTCGTGCTCCTCCTACGTCTTGGAATATACCATGATATCATCAATGAATACCACCACGAACTTGTCCAAGTACTGGTGGAACACCTTGTTCATTAAGTTCATAAATACTGCTGGTGCATTGGTCAGCCCAAACGGCATAACCAAAAACTCAAATTGCCCGTATCGCGTCCTAAAAGCGGTCTTGGGAATATCCTCCCCCTTCACCTTCATCTGGTGATAACCTGACCTCAAATCAATCTTGAAGAACACCCGAGCTCCGCTCAACCGATCAAAGAGATCATCGATCCGCGGCAGTGGGTATCTGTTCTTGATCGTCAGGTTGTTGAGTGCCCTGTAGTCGATACACATCCTTACCGACCAATCCTTCTTGGGTACAAAGAGTACCGGTGCACCCCAAGGTGAAGAACTCGATCGGATGAAGCCCTTGTCCTGCAGCTCATCCACCTGCTTCTTCAGCTCCACCAACTCACTGTTGTTCACTCGATAGACATGCTGAGAAATCGGTTTCACGTCGAGAACCAAGTCTATCGAGAACTCCACATCCCTGTCTGGTAGAAGCCCTGACAACTCCTCTGGAAATACGTCCATAAACTCTGCAATCAAGGGGTGCGGAGCCACCTGCTCCTCAACTGATGCTCCACAAAAGACTCCGCTGTCCTGCTCTGCCTGCCGCCGGGTGTACTCGAACTCTACCCCCTCGACAATCAATGCGGGCATGATGTCTATTCAACCAGTCCATACCTAATACAATATCATAGTTCGGTAGTGGCATGACGAGCAGACTCACCCCCAACTCTCGGCCTCCCAAAATAACGCTCCGCCCTCTGCAAACATCACTCACGAGGATGACCCCACCCCCGGTCGTGATCTTGCAGGTCCTAGGCAATGGTTTAGATACCAGACTATGTCTAATAGCATATGATACTGACACAAAGCTGTGGGAAGCCCCGGAATCAAAGAATGCTAAAGCTGGAATGGAGTCGAGAAGAACCGAACTTGCTATCAACTCCCCTACGGCCTCTACATCCTCGACCGCCATGGCGAAAGCTCGCCCCTGCTGTCCTCCTTCCTGTGCCTGCTGGTGCTGGTGGAACCTCTGCTGCCGGGTCTGTAGAGGCCCCTTCAGCTGTCCTGCTGGAGCCTTGGCTGCCCCACCTCCTCCTGGTACCGGACGTATCGATGCTACTAGACAGTCTCGCCTTTGATGGCCCGCTGATCCACACATCAAGCACCTACCAAGCCTCATCCTGCACTCCTCCCACTTGTGCCCAGGCTTCTTGCAGAAAGTACAACTGATAGCCTGCTGCCTAGGTGCCTGCTGCTGCCCTCTCGGCTACTGATGTTGCACCTGCTGAAAAGGTGCCCTGTCATGCTACTGATACAGCTGAACTGGCCTCTACGGCTGTTGATGCTGGAAATGAGGCCTCTTGGCCTGGCCTCCACTGCTGCTACCACCCTCGAAGTCACGACCCCTCTTCTGCTTCAACCCTAGGTCGTCCTCCGCCGCCATAGCCCCAGAAAATATCTCTGCAAAGGTAGCATTCTGGTCGCTCTTAGTCAGCGACCGAACCTCTCTAATCAAGTCTCGGTAAAACTTTCTCACATTCGTCTTCTCAGTCAAGTCATCTATGAGTTGGGCCAATCTGTAAAACTCCCCGGCATACTCAGCTACCGTCTGGTTCCCCTGAACCAGACACTCAAACTGTGCCTCGATGCCTCCCAAGGCCACATCAGGAAAGAACTGCTCCTTAAATAGCTCTTTGAACTGGGCCCAAGTCTAGCCCTCAACTCCCACCCTGGGATCTGTCTGATACCACGCACGGGCTAAGTCCTGCATCTGACTGTCCGCTGCCTCGATCTGGAGTCGATCTGGTATCTCTGTCAGCCTGAATATCTCATCGACATGCTCTATCCAGTCGTCTGCATAATGGATGCCCTCTGTGCCAAAAAACTCTCTGGGATGCATCTTCTGAAAGTCCTGTATGTCCTTCTTCCTCCGACGGGGCTGCTGCTGTGCCCCCTGAGCAGTCACCAACTCTACAGTAGTGCGAACCAGCTGGTGCGCCTCGTCTATCCCCTGACGGAAATTGGCAGTCTGCCTCTGCTGCTGCTGCTGGTGGAACTCCAGAATCTTCTCCACGAAGGAGAAGAGATGTGCAGCATCTACCATCCCCGCAGGCGGAGGCTGCTGCGGTGGAAGGATATCGGGAATCACAGGGCTCTGCCTCCTGGCTGGTGGAGGTGCTCCTCCAAAAGCTGCAGAAACACCAACTCCTGAGGGCTGTACTGGCCCTGCGGTACCGGAAGCTGGCTGCTGGATACGAGAGGTGGCAGACCCCTCTCCAGCGTCTTCCGTCCCGGGACGAAGCGATCTCGTCTCAACCATCATGGAGACACAGATCAAACAAAAAACAATTACTGAGAATGAGTCAAAATATCAAAGAAGGACAGTTTAAAATTTAAATGAGATAATAAGCAGCAAAAGTAGATATACAGAATCTGATAAAGAGTTTTTCCAAGTGTGATTGAGTACCTTCAAAAATATACTAATTCCTACTGCAGGCTGCAGTGATATTCTAGTTCGAATACCACTACATTTCTAAACTAGACCTGCATGGGCCACCACTAAAAACGTGTCACGACCCGCACCCTAGAGTAAGGGCACGAGACGTGGGTACGTCCAGCCTACGCCACAGTGTCGGCGGTAGAACGCTGTCCTATGTCAACATCTAACAATATAAAGGTACCTGTACAGTATATACACTCCGAATGGAGGTAACATAGCAAATACAGTCTCAATCACATCTAAGGTAGAGCATGATAAAAGATAGATAGATAGATCGAACAGAATGAAAAATACAGAGATACAATCCAGATGAGTCTAAGTGTCTAAATAAATACACATCCCAAATCATCTCAGAGTCAATATACAGTAATCCAGAAAAGATAAAGACATCCTAATCTAGGGGAGTGTCATCAACTGCTAGTGGGTCCTGCTGCTGGTCCAAGTCACAGCAATCCTCTAGGGTCGCACCGTAATAAGTAGGGCAGAACGCCTCAGCCTCGTCCTCTGTAATATTTCAACAGGTCCAGTCAGGACAGGAGCGAGCACAGTACATCTCAACAAATCATAACAGGTCAGGAAATATAAACATGCTAGAGAGTAAGATATAGGATACTGATAATCATGATGAAAAAGGAAGACTGTAAATAAATAGATACAATATATAGAGAACTAACAGTGCTAGTGATTCAGAGTACAAGACGGTTATATAAACGGCATGATGTTATACACGAGTAGTCTTAGGAGGTTGTACACGAGTAATCTACTGGATTGAATACATAACCACTTCTATTCCCCCGCCCCAATCAATACACAAGGATCTAGCCAAGTTATGTTATTGTACACACGAAGTAAAGTCGTACATGAAGATCATGTGAGCACATGAGTATATATGATTTCACACGATTTGTACACGAATATCACGAATACAAGGAGTACACGATGTTCACGATGAAGTACACGAACACGAATACCCGATGTATCCGCTAAGGGGATAACATCGCACGACAAGATCCATATAGTACTAATCCGTGTTTCCAACGTGTCAGCATCATGTAAAGTAGTCTAAAGCAGGAAATATACTCCTAAATAGGATATAAAATGATCAGAGAATGTACTCGCCTGTATCCTGAGTATCTGTAGAGTATCTACTGTCCGAGGAGTGGTGTCTATCTCCTATAGAACAGTACTAGTCACTATAAGTTTAAAATGATAATAAGATGCATTACAATGCATTCTATATGAATCTAGGTCAATCTAGACCGAAGTCAACTCTTGGTCAACTCTAGTCAACTAGACTAGTCAACTAAGTCAAACAAGTCTCACTAGGCCTAACTAGTCTATTCTAGTAAGCACATACCATTTCTAGACTATACAAGTCAACTATACCCTATACTGTCATTCAAGCCACACTCATAAGTAATGAGCCCTAGGCTATAGGCCTATAGACTATATTACCTATATACCAGCCCACATATTCACATATACACATATTAACATATATATCTAAAATCATACAGTAACATACATTATAATATATAGGATACATGATAATATATGCATCTCATATATATACATGTATACCTAGAGTGATAGGTAGAGGAAAATCCTGTGCTTGTGTGCATGTGTGTGTGTGTGTGAGGGTTATTTGTGAGAAGGAAATATGAATGAAGAGTGTGTGTGTGTTTGTGTAAATCTGAAAAGTAGTGAACACAATTCTCAGTTTTAGTTTTCTGGAAATTGGCCTATAACAGTGAGGGTGTGAAACCTGTGTGTGTGTGTGATACAAGGAATAGGAAAAATAGTGTATGAGCAAGTGGGTGTTAGGTGATATCAGGAAAACAGTGAGTGGTAGTCCTGGAACAGTGAATCAATCATGGCTAATATCATCCAACATTTGGTTTAAGGAAAGGAATAGAAATCAATTCTCAGTTATTGAAGAAAGAACTGGAATCGATTGACAGTTAATATATTAAACCAGTTGACATAGGAAACTAACATTGAATCTTAGAATTAGTTTTAAAGGAAAGGAAATCAAAACAGTTAATAACAAACCCAATTAACAGTGAAACAAATCCTTGTCTCAGGTTTTGAATGACAGCCCAACTACTTTGAATCCCCATACTAACATCAACCCATTAGCTAGCCATTAACTGTTAACTAACTAACAGGAATTAATCTAACATGTACCAATACGTATATACAATCAAAATGACAATTGAAACATCACTTAAATCAAATTAAACAGGGAGTTAGAACTCAGGATATCGAAACCAACAGTATCATTCAATGCAGTCCAACTCAATGTCCAAATTTCTATTTCTCAATCAAAAACCTAATCTAACTTATAAAATCAAACTAACATGAAATAATACACATGTCTAGGAATTAAAATGATAATTTATTCATCAATTAAACAATTAAAACTGGAATTAAACACAGTGAATAACAGAATTGGACATGTGGAATATCAGTCTCGTGCACGTGTTCCTTGGGCTTGCCCGACACGACACGACACAAACCCTGTACTTGTGTCCCAGTGTCGAGGGGGTCTAGGTCTAGGATGTGGACACCCTAAATTAGGTCTACGACACGTGTATGTGTGACACGACACGTGTATCAGTAGCCAAAATCGGCTGAACCGATACAGTAAAATATCAGTGCACACACGAATACGTGTCAGATACGACACGAGGACTCATGCAACTTGGAGAGCCTCGTGTCAGTGTCCGCCCCAACATATGTGTCAAAAATCACGTGTCCAAGTGGCGTGTCCAAGGAGGAATTGCCCTCAAGTAGCAGGGGACTGCTGCTGCGTGCGAAAACCGCGTGTTCGCGTGTCCAATCCGACACGACACGATGCAATAATCACCTCAGTCAACTGGAAATCAATAAGCAATACCGAACCGTAATTTTCTATTCAAACCATTTCAGAAAATATGAACAAAATGCCCAGCCCACTGTGGCATTTCATCGAACACCTAGGTATGCTCACTGGTACGTATCCAATACGGACACGTAATGGACACAAAACCTAGCAAAAACCTATACCAACAGTTAGAGGATACCTAGGGCTTCCTATTCATGCCTAGAAATCACAATTTTATGGTGGGAATGAGAAGTTACCTAGGTGTGTCAAAATGCTCAAAAAGCTCCAAAGTGGGGTGTTCTTCTTGCTATCCAAACTTCTCCAAATTGTTCCTCTACTGAAATTTCTCACCATAGAAAGAAAATACACAGGGATTAGATCCTAATGCAAGAAGTTTGAAGGAAAAAGGAGTTGAAATGGAAAAGATATGGATTGTGGAAGATTGGGATTTACCTCTCTTTTTCCAACTTGTTAATTTCCTAAAGGAGGCTAGCCCTAGATGGAAGAGGCATTAAATAGGGTGTGGAACCCAAGGGTGGCCAGCCACTAGTGATAGGTTAGGGTTAGGGTTTCATTAGTTAGGCTATGGGCCTCTATGGGCCTTAAGTCATAAGCCATGGTTTATGAAGTCACAAGTCATTAATCCAACCTATTCAATATTCCTATTTCCCCAAATTAATTCTAATGACTAGGATATGGTTAACTTAAGTCTAGGGTTTCATAATCTAACCAAGTGGTCATGGCTAGGGTTAGCTTCTAGGTCAGTCTCCAAAGTCACCATGAGTCAAAGTCAAGAATAGCACTAAATTAAAATATACCAAAAATCACTTAAATTCTAATAATTCTAATTAATATAATATAATTCTAGATTATTCCCAAAAATTCAAAAATGACCAAAATACCCTCAAGCTAGAAATGTGGTAGTGACACCTACCCTTCTATAACAGGGTTTTGGTGTGCTTCTCAGTTCTGTTTTTGAGGGAATTATCTCCTATTTATCAGAAACTTTTATGGGGATTCCTATGTATTAGAAATTTTTTCTAATTACTAGGGTTTATAGATGGGTATGTTTTCTATGCACAGTAGTTGATAGATCGAAATTTTGTTGAATAGAATCAAGGATATTGGTTTCGAATTATTGGTACATGGGTTCTTCGAAAATAGAGTGTTCTCTGTTTTGCTCTCAGTTTTGCGCAGTTGTCCGACGATCCAGTCGTCGGCGACGGCAAGCAAGCGATCGAGGTTGAACGCGGGGGATGTCGAGGGTTCGTCATGGTGCTTCAGGTGCTGCTGCGCGAGAGTTTGAGAAGTGGCGATGGAACTTGTGGGGGAAACCTAGTTATTCGTTTGTTTGTTCATATAGGGATTTAAATCCCATTTAATCTAAGATTCCTAATTAGTATTAGATTCCTTCTAATCCCTAGTGTCGGTTTTTGGGTGCAGTAAGATTTAAATATTTTGATTCAATTTCTTGGAAGGATTTGATTGAAATTTCGAAGAGGTGGTTGGCCGCAGCCTTTTCTCGGCTGAGTTTTGTTCGGTCGGGTTTCGGGTGTAAGGTGATATCACGAGATTTGAAAATCTCGTGATAATTTGAATTTTAGTTATAACATTTTTTAACTAAGCAGCAGTGGTTGGTTTTTAAGAAGGAAAAAGGGGGTGGGTTCGAGAAAGCCTTGCTAGCACTGTGGCGCAGCTACAGTGCTGGCTTTCACTTCCTTTATTTTTTTTCATTTTGTACACACACATATACATGTGTGTATATATATATATATATATATATATATATATATATATATATATATAGATCATCATATGTACAAACATAAATATATATCCTTATATATATATATGCACATGTTGTGCATCATTATAATATTATTTGTATTTACTAACCTTATTGTCTATCACCCTCCTAACATTAACTATATATTTATTTAGCACAATTTATCACATAAACCTAATTTAAATATTTACTAAATTAGGGGGGTTTTACAAGTTCGCCGGAGAGCATGACGTGGTCAGTGGTTTCTGGGCGGTGCGAAGTGCAGCAATGGCAACTTGACGCAAGGCTAAAACCGATGGAGGTGAAGAAATCGTCGGTGGGTATCTTTCTGTGGTGAGCTCTCCAGATTAGAGAAGGCTATTTGTTGGGGATGCATGAGTGCCAAAAGGGTGCGATCACCGGAGACGGGACGCTGGTGCCTCTCACCACGATCCTGGCAGAGGCCATCGTGAAAGAGCCGCCGGAGGTAGGGGTCCATCTCAGGGTATCCGGGGAATCATTAAGCTGTATGTCAGCGAAGGCAAGGTCAGCAGACGCCACCAAGCCCAGCCAATCTCTGATCCGGACCCATCTCCAGCCCAAGTCGATTTCCCAGAGATCACGGATCGTGTAGTTCGGGAGGGCAGACGAGGTTAGACGAAGGACCTCATTGTCGAGCCAACGTTCGTGATGCAGCGACGATCTGCCGCTGTCGGGCTGCAGGCGGATTAAGGGTTCGGCGAGGAGACGACCGTGGAGGATGCGGCGCCAGGATGCAGAGGATCGATTGTTGGTGACGGTCGTCGCGGGGTGGGAGTGTTGGAAGTATCTCGCCTTCATGAACCGAGTCCAAATGGAATTATCCGAACGAAGCTTCCACCATAACTTCATTGAGCAGGCGTCAATGATGTGCGCCAATTTGCTGAAGCTAAGTCCGCCATCCGCAGTTGGTTTTGCCATCGTGTCCCAGCTGGCCCAGTGGTGCTTTTCCTTACCGTCGAGGTGTCCCCAAAAGAAGTTGGCGAAGAGGGACTCGATCGAGGATAAGACTTTTTAAAAGAAGAGCAAACGGCCAGGGTATAGATGGGGATGGAGGATAGGACATGATTGATAAGGATCATCTTGCCGCCCGAAGAGAGGGTCGTGTTGTGCCATCCCTCGATTTTCTTTCTAATTTTGTTCACTAGTCCATCGAAGATGCCCGAATTAGGTTTACCACAAACCAGCGGGCACCCCAAGTAAGAGAACGGCAGATGTGTGATGGAGAAGAAGGTCATGTTGGCGAGGGTTGCTGAGTGGCTCTTGTCTGCTTTGTAATGGGTATAGATCACGCTTTTGTCGGTGTTGACTCATTGGCCAGAGCATCTAATGTAATTCTCAAGCGTTCGACTGACCACCTCTACCGACCCGATGTCTCCGGAGGAGAAGATGAGGATGTCATCAACGTAGGCGAGATGAGTGATTAAAGGACAGCCCGTAGTGGTATGGAAGTGGTAGAATCTGGGGTATTAGCCATGTTGTTTAGGTTTCTGCTGAGCGCTTCGGCGGCAATGATGAAGATGATGGAGGGGAGAGGATCTCCCTGTCGAACCCCGCGACTAGATTTGAAGAAGCCGTCAGCTTGCCCGTTGATGACGGTGGAGAACCAAGAGTTGCTTACGGATCTGAAGGTGACGTCGATCCAACTATCAGAAAACCCGAAGGCCCTGAGCACCCAGATCATGAATTGCCAGTCCAGACGATCATTAGCTTTCTCCATGTCAAGTTTGATGGCGACGTTCCCCCCTTGACGGGAATTTCATACAAGTAATCATTTCCTGGGCGAGCAGGATGTTGTCGGTGATGTTTCGGCCAGGGACAAAACTGCTTTGCTCTTCGGAGATAATCTTGGGGAGGAGAGTGGACATGTGGTTCGCGATGATCTTGGAGATGATTTTATTGGTAAAGGTGCATAAGCTGATCGGTCTGAAGTCTTTGAAGGTCTCCGGGTTGTCGTTTTTTAGACTAAGTATAAGGTTAGCACGGGAGATGGATTTGGGGTAGTTCGCGCCCTGGAAGAAAGCAACTGCGGCCTCGTGGAGGTCAGCTTCGATAAGGTCCCAACAAAAACGGAAGAAGACACCAGAGAAACCGTCAGGCCTGGGGGCACTGTGCTCGTCAAGGGCCCAGACTGCAGACTTGACTTCCTCCACAGAAGGGGGTCAAAAGTTGCGCGTTCTCGTTCTCGCAGATCAAGTTTGGCACTTTAGCCAGGAAATACTCATCCTTAACGACGACGTCTTCGGAGAATAGTTGGATGTAGAAGTTTGCAGCTGCCGTATAGATGCTTCGCTGGTCTTTGAGCAAGGTGTCGTTCTCATCGGAAATTTAGTGTAGAATAAGCCGATGTCTGCGACCTTTGACGTAGGTGTGGAAGAAACTGGAATTTTGGTCCCCCTCGAGATCCTAGGTTAATCTGGCATTCTGCTTCTAAAATTTTGTCTCGACCCTCAGCGGAGAGTTGAGGAGGGCTTTAGAGAGGTTAAGATCGGCACGAGCCCCCGCAGATCTGTCCGAGGTGAACCAAATTTTCGTAGGAGTAACATCATCCTCGGCCGTCTTTATCTCTTGGAAAATGTTACCAAAAGTGAGTTTGCTCCAAGAAGATAGAGCTCTCCTGGTTGCCTTGAGTTTGTCGGCCACACGGACAAGTGGGTTGGGGTTATTCGTCGAGCTCCAGGAGGATGCCATGATGTTCCTGAATTAAGGGTGGAATCTCCAAAAGTCTAAGAATCGGAAGGGTTTTTTGATAAGGTTGGAGTTGCTGCTGATCTCTATTAGGAGCGGGGAGTGGTCCGATTCGGTGGTGTTAAGGTGAGAGAGGTTGGAGATGAGATCCATGTCGGACCAGCGGTTGTTGACTAATGTGCGATCCAGACGGGAGTATTGTCTTTGGGCGCCTTCCTGCATGTTACACCAGGTGAAGGCGTTACCGGAGAAAGGGATGGGGGACATGTGAGCATTGAAGATGAAGGTGTTGAAGTCAGTCATGGCCTGCTGGGGGAAGGATGGCCCCCTGATTTCTTCTCTTTGTGTGAGATCATGTTGAAGTCATTGAGACAGAGCCACGAAAGGTTGTTGAGGGGGAGATAGGAATCCAGCAAGGACTCCCAGAGCAGCTTGCGCTCGGTGAAGTTGCAGCTGCCATGGACGGCGGAGAGGAGGGATCAGGATTCGATGGTGGGGTGCTCCACCCATCAGGAGAGCGCCTGTGTGGAGTCCTGAACGATATCGAATTTGTAATCGGTGGTGAAGAGGATCCAGATGTCATGGCATCCGGCGACAACGAACTGGAAACCGAGTTGGAGTTGGATGGATTTGAGTTTTCTCTGAGTGATTTTAGATTCGATGATCACTAGGATGTCGACTCGGTAGATTTTCTTGAGGCTAATTATTCTCCTCAAGGTAGGTTTGTGGGCCAGCCCTCTAACATTCTATGAGAGGATGTTAAGCATTGGAGGGTTTGCGGGTGGGGTGGGTGTTGAGCTTGGTGGCTGACCTTATAGTCATGGTCGTTTGCTCTTGGGGGGTGTTTGTTCTTCTTTCTGTAGAGGATTTTGGGAGCTCTCGTGGTCGCTGTGGTAGTGTCTTTCGTCACCTCGGAAGGACTGTGGGCGGAGTTACCTGGGTCCTCCAATGGGGGGGTCGACCACAATCTCAATCTCCGCCTGCCCGTAGAGGGGGTTGTTGGGGTCCAGGAAGCCGGCTTCCTTGGCTTGTTGGAGCCTATCTTCGGGAATGAGGCTGAAGGAGGACGTACTAAGATAGAAAATTCAGAGGTAATATGGACATGATTTTCTATACAAGATCTTTATTAAAACCACTGGGGATCTAATAAAACGAAATATCAAATTCTCTGGGAAGATGATACATGGTGGAATATCAATTTCCTCTGGGGATAACGATATCGAAATAACTTTTGTAAAGAAGGATTTTATATTTGCTGGGGAATGATGAAAATATTATACATAATATTTCTTTAAGAATTTGCCATTGATAGGCATCATCATGACTTTCCCATCCATAGAGGCAAGCTGGTATGCTCCGTTAGAGAAGACTTTGTTCACTACGAATGGGCCTTCCCATTTCGCATCAAATTTGCCTTTGCTCATATATGTCATGGTCATAGGACGTCTGACAGTAAGGACCAGTTCTCCCTTCTGATATGCTCTGATTTTGACTTTTCGGTTAAAAGCTTTGGAGATTCGGGCCTGATACAGCTCGATATTTTGTTGAGCATACAATCGTTTTTCATCTAGAGCTTCCAACTCTTGAAGTCGAAGACGATCATTGTTTTCTGTTGTCAGTTCATTGGAGATTACAATTCTCAGAGAAGGAATCTGGATCTCAAGGGGAAGAACAGCTTTACACCCATATACTAAAGAGAAAGGTGTACATCCAGTCGCATTGCGAACTGTGGTGCGGTAGGCCCATAAACATTCACCAAGCTTCTCGCTCCAGTTGTGTTTGTTGGAAGAAATGAACTTTTTCAAGAGTTTGATGATTGTTTTATTGAAAGCTTCTGCCAATCCATTGGCTGCTGGATTATATGCTGTAGAAGCTAAATTATTAATCCGATGATCGTCGCAGAATCGAGTAAATTTTTGACTGATGAACTGCGGTCCGTTATCATGGATAATACGCCGAGGAACACCAAATCGATAGATAACATGATGTTTGACGAAGTTGATAACACTAGAAGTTTTAACTTCAGATAACGGGATTGCTTCAGCCCATTTGGAAAAGTAATCGGTTATTGCTAAAATAAACCGATATCCTCTTGATGATGGTGGGTTGATGGGACCAATGACGTCCATACCCCAAGCTTCAAAGGGCCATGATGCCGCTGTTGGATGTAAGAACTCTGACGGTTGATGAATAAAGTCTGCATGAATTTGACAGGCTTTACATTTCCGAGCATATTGAATGGCGTCAGCCACCATCGTGGGCCAATAATAACCCATATGTCGGATACGATCTTGAAGTTTAGGACCTGGTTGATGAGCTCCGTAAACACCATCATGTGCTTCACGAATTATCTGTTGTGTTTCTTCACCGGCAATGCTTCGGAGGAGAAGACCGTCGTAAGACCGACGATATAATGTTTTCATCGTATGATTATAATAGAATCTGAGAGATCGACGTCGAATAGACGCTGCTTCACTCGGATTATCAGGAAGTATATCACACAAAACAAAATCTATAAACGGGCGTCTCCAGTCTTCAATTATGGCTTCTGTTTCATTGGAAAAGACATATTCCATAATAGAATCAGAGGAAGACGAGGGCATTTTGTCAAACTTTGATCCAGCATCAAGGTTGAAAGAATCTTTGTCTGGTTTGTGAGGAAGAGCCAAAGCCACATTATTCTCAACACAGAATAGTTCTCGGTTATAAACCACTATTACTTGCTGACGTCTGATTGGTATAGCTAATACAGCAGCAAGATTAGCTAAAGCATCAGCTTCTGCATTATAGGCTCGTCGAACATGTTCAATAAAGAAGTCTTCAAAAGATGAGGCTATAGAGAGTGCTGCTCGATGAAAAGGTATCAAATCCTGATGACGAACTTCATACGTTCCTCTGATCTGATTGACAATAAGCTTGGAGTCTCCATAAACTTCCAAATATTGAATATCTAGATGTTTAGCAAGTTGAAGACCAATGAGTAATGCATTGTATTCGGCTACATTGTTTGAACATGATTGATCTAGAGAATAAGCCCTCTGAATAGTTAGTCCTTCTGGGGATACAAGAACAATCCCAACTCCAGCGACAATATTGCCGTTAGGACCTATTCTAGATGCTCCATCAAAGAATAGACGCCAGGCAGGAACTTCTTCAGAAATCAGATTTGAATCCAAGACTTCATCAGGAATCTCATCATATAATTTAGAATCTTCTGGAATTGCATGAGCAGCCAGAAAATCAGCAAGAGCCTGTCCTTTAACCGACTTCTGAGGAATATAATGCATATCGTATTGAGCTAACAAGATTCCCCAATTAGCTAGTCTGGAGTTGAGAATACCAGGTTTCTTCATCATAATCCTGATGGGATTCACTCTGGAAATGACATGAATCGTTTGACCGATAATATAATGTCGCATTTTCTGAACAGCAAACATTAATGCTAAGCATTCTTTCTCGATTGGAGAATAACGCGGTTCAGCACCCGTCATTGTGCGACTGAGATAATAAATAGCCTGTTCATGGCCATCTTTATTTTTCTGGGCAAGTAATGCACCAAGAGAATGATCCATGGCTCGAACATATAGAAGAAATGGTATCCCCGAGACGGGAGGTACCAAAACTGGAGGGTTCATGAGATACTGTTTAATATCGTCAAATGCTTTTTGACATTCTTCGTTCCAGACGAAAGATACACCTTTCTTCAAAAGTTTGTTGAATGGTCTGCAGCGTCTTGATAAGTTGGAAATGAATCTCCTGATATAAGCAATTCTTCCTTGAAATCCTCGTAGCTCTTTTAAGGTGCGTGGAGGACACATCTCTTGAATGGCTTTGATCTTCTCGGGATCCACGTATATACCTTTAGTGGTAATGACGAAGCCGAGAAATTTACCACTAGAGACGTCCAGGAAGGACTTAGTAGGGTTCATTTTAAGTTGATGCTGACGCATTAAATCAAAGATAGTCTTCAAATCTTGGATATGATCCTCCTTTCGTCGACTTTTGACTGCAATATCATCAACATAGCATTCGACTATTTTTTGGAGATGTTCGCGGAATATAGTGCTCATTGCTCGCTGATATGTTGCTCCTGCATTCTTGAGACCAAACGGCATCACTGTATAACAGTATGTACCGATCGGCGTTCTGAAGGAAGTGTGTTTTTCATCATCTGGGAACATTTTGATCTGGTTGTATCCCGAATACCCATCCATAAATGACATTCGTTCGAAACCACATGTATTGTCGATCATGACATCAGTAATTGGAAGAGGAAACTCGTCTTTAGGACAAGCCGCATTGAGATCGCGAAAGTCTATACAGACTCGGATCTTGCCAGTCTTTTTAAGGACAGGAACGATGTTAGCCACCCATTCAGGATATTGTTCCTCTCGAATAAATCTAGAAGCCATAAGCTTGTTGACTTCAGCTTCAATTGCATCCATAATGTCTGGACGAAATCGTCGCTGTTGTTGTTTGACCGGTTTAGCATTTGGCATGATATTGAGTTTGTGCATTGCAATCTTCGGATCTAGTCCTGGCATATCTTCGTAACTCCAGGCAAAGACATCGATATAATCACGAATAAGCTTGATCATGTCTTGCTTATCTGATTCTGAAAGACTTTCACTGATGAATATTGGTTTAGGAGAACCTTCTTCACCAACATCAATTTGGATCAGTTTATCTTCGGTAGGAGGTTCTCTCTGCTCGAACCTGAATTCCCATTGATTATCCAATCTTTGAGCCCATTGTTCCGATTCGGATGATATTTCAAAATCATCCTCATCTTCATCATTTTCCTGCGGGCCATCAACAGAGACCATATTGACGGAAAAAATAGAACGATGAAGATCGCCAATACTCGTGTCAGAATCCCAAGAGAGAGAATCAGAAGACTCAGATCGTTCGTCTTCATCGGACTTTGAATCTTCATGGACTATATTGATAAAGGAAGTAGGAGCAATGTAACCTAAACCACATTTTGTCCTTCCGTATTTTAATGGAGGAATTCGAACAGGCATTCTTCTTCCTTTTCCATTATTGAGACTGGTTCTAAAGTCATAACCCATATTCTTGATGATATTTTTGGATTGTTGACTGTAGCGACGCAGTTGTAACCTTCCAGTATCATCGTTTATGTCATCTTCTTCCAAGTTAGGAGGATTCTGGGGTCCTTTATAAAAGAAGATCAGATTTTCTCTCTTTTTTCTAGCAGGGACCACGAAGTATGATTTTTGTATGGATTCCAATGATACGTCTGTATGAAGAGTTTGAACAACCCCTATAGTTAATAACTCCAAGTTATCTAGCAATTGTAAATAACTTTATACATGATTACAGACATCAATATACTGCAAAGGAGATGCTTCATTAACATTAAATACTGTATTTACAACAGAAGGCTGAGCCTTATCAGACTTAGTCAAATTAATGACAAAAGGGTGAGAGGAAGAGCGATCAGAAGTTTTGTTTCGATTAAGATCGATAACAAAAGGCTCAGAAGAGGTGAGCTCCCATGAAGAAGATCGTGGATAAGTAGTACGTCCACTGACTGGAATGACTAGAGTATCTGATCTAGCCTGAGAAGGTGGAGGGGGAGTAGTACGTCCACTGACAGGAATTATCAGTGAGCCTTGTGGAGCTTGAGAAGACGGTACAGTAGTACGTCCATTGACAGGAATTATCAGTGAACCTTGTGAAGCCTGAGCAGGTGATGAAGTAATACGTCCACTGACAGGAATTATCAGTGAGCCTTCTTCGGATGATCTAACAGACTGCGGAGGAGTGATACGCCCTTTTACAGGAATAACAAAAGTGCCAACTTTTGCTATCTCATCATCATTATCCAAAGCTTGTAAGACTTTTGAGTATTCATCTTTGTACATGCGAGCGTCATTGAAGTAAGCTTCAACTCCTTTGAATGGATAGAGATCCGCAACTTCCTTTTGAACTTCTCCATTATCATCAACATATTTGAAACACTGATGAAGGGTCGAAGGAACGACATTATGTTCATGCAAGAATGGTCTTCCCAACAGAGCATTGTATGAGCATCCATGATTGTCGATGATGTAAAAAGTAACTTTAGTGCGAAGATCGCCTATTTGAAATTTGAGACGAATCTTGCCCAAAGGCTCACTTTTTCCTTGATTAAATCCCAAGATGGTAGTGATAGTGCTGGAAAGGCTATGTACAGGTATCTTCAGTGCGTCTAACATAGCTTTTGGCATAATACTGAGAGCATATCCTGGATCAATCAGGAGACAATCAACCTTCATAGAATCAATATATCTTGTATGATATAAAGGACGGTCATATCGATTATCCTCTAGCAGCATATCGTCCTGCGTAAAGGTAATGTTTGGAATAAATTCCAATACATTATGGCAATGAGAAACAGGTTCTGTTTCCAATTTCTTGAGAAGAGTTAAGCAGGTTTCTGCTTGCAGCAGTGCTTCACTTAAAGTTTTTCGAGTCTCTTTAGAGAGGCGTAAGAGCTCGACGATTGATAATTTAGCTGGGGTATTAGCTAGTTGAGCCAATATATCAAAATTATAAGGCTTTTCAAGTCCTGTAGGAGATGACTTCTTCAATGGTTTGTCGAAGCGGACTTGTTGTTTGCCTTTGTCAGCTGCTGTTGATTTAGAAGGAACTGTCTCAACAAGAACATTTAAAGGCTCTTCAGTAGAGACTGGAGTTGAAGCTGTAACCGGAGAGACTTCAGAAGTTTCTTCAAGAACTTTAGCATAATCTTTCAGATATACTTTTCCTGACCGAGTTCCAGCATGAACTTCAACTTTAGATTCTGGTTCAAGGTCTATGGAAACCATGCTACAATTCTTTATTTTGCTCTTGGTTCTTTTATGTTTGATGAGAGCTTCATTCCAGAAACCAAGGCCAACACGAGATTGATTATGTCTCATAGTGATGGCTAAAGGTGCTCGGAGTCCCTTGCCTGAGTTCAAACCCGGAGCAGTGGCTAGATCATAACCCATCTTCGCCATCAATTCATGAGATTGTGAACTGTATAAATGAAAAGCAGGTTTGTACCTATCTTCAAATTGAGGTACAGATTTTATCTCCGTAGGGAGTGAATTTCCTGCTGAGATGAAAGTAGAGGTTAGATAAAAATCGGGTGTGAAACTAGAAGTCACATTGCATGACTTAGTCTTCCCGAGCTTCTTTTTAGATGAGGAAATCTTCCGAGGAGAAGAGGAAGACGTTTCAAACTCCGTCATTAAATCCGGGTGAATCCACATGATCTCTTCCTTCTTAGTTGTGACAGGAATAAGTCCGTCATTCTGTGCTGGTGGAATGTTTATAACTTCGAGAGTTGCTTTGGGGATAGGAACAATCCCACTTTCCACCATTAAGGGAGGGAAGTCACCGAACTGCATTGAAATTACATTTGATGTGACTGTTTTGTCTTTGGGTGTTAATATCACAGCTCCTGATTTAATCATCTCTTGAATCTTCCCTTTTAATACATAGCAAGACCGGATTGTATGACCCAGCATTCTATGATATGGACAATATTTTGGGTGATCTGTCTTATTGGCTTCATCAGGCTTTTTAATTTCTGGCAATTGAATCTTATTACCTTTGAGTAAGCATTCAAAGATACCCTGAACATCATCATCGTCGAAAGAATATTCTTCCTTCGGCCGAGGAGATCTCTGTTGTTGATTTGTTGGAGCTGAAGTAGCTTGGGTAGTCTTTACTTCTTGACTACTGCTTTGGAGATTGACTTCAAGAGCTTCTTTCCCTTTACGATTATTGGGTCGAGTACTATTGCTAGCACTCTGATTTGATTCTTTGGGAGCCATTTGTACCCCCAGACCCTTGAAGGTCTCAGTACTGACCTCGGCAGCCTTGGCACTGACAATGAAAGAAGGCCAATCTTGGAACTGAGTGGACCCTGTCCACATGCTGATAATTGGTAAAAGATTCGACTTGCAAGTGTCGATGGTAACAGCATCGGGAGTTCCGAGAGGCATTTTGAGGGCTTCTCTTCTGAATCTTTCAATGAAGTCCTCGGTGGTTTCGTTATTTTTCTGTTTAATTCTTATGAGGGCTGACATGGTCATGTCGTTGAGCCCTTCATAGAATCGTTCAAGAAACATTTGCTTGAAACCGGCAAATGAGGTAATGCACCCATCAGGGAGACTTCTATACCATTCATAAGTCGTTCCTTTGAGACATCCAATGAACACCCGAGTAAGGAGGGCGTCACTTGGTTGCAGTTGATCAGTCATTACTTCAAAATGATTAATGAACTGACTTGGGGAGGTTGTCCCATCATAGAAAGAGATGGTCGGAGGTTTGTATTTTGGTGGATACGATACCTGCTTCCATTCTATCGGGTAAGGTTGCTTGATACCTAACCTTTGCAAACCATCCTTTTGTTTGAATGCCTCGAATTGAGTTCGGAGATTCTTTAACTCTTCAGAAACAATTCCAGAAGATTGGGGAGTTGTAACTTGTTGAGTGTAATTAGGAGGACAGCATATATACTACCCCCAGCTCCAGACTGACTTGGAGTGGGTTATTCAGGAACATTAGATTGTACCCCCAGAATAGTAGAGGGTTCCGGGTTTGGAACAACAGGAGTATTTAATATAACTGGAGGAGCTGTCTGTTGGACTTGCTGAATTTGATGCTGAGATTGCATAAGAGTGTGCATAGCATTCAACGTATCTGCCATAGCTCGCAACTGTTGTTCTAAGGAAGAAATCCTTTGTTCGTGAGCTTCGGTGTTAGTTGAGGGTTCATGATCGCCCTCTGCCATGTAAGTGGTAATCATTCGAGGAATAGATGATGAAACAGTTTGTTCTGAATCATCACTGTATGAATCAGTATCTTTTCCAGGGCTTTTTACAGGAGTCAATACTGGAAAATTGGACTCTCCAAGGAAGTCTTCTGTGATCTCCGGATTACCACTTGGATGAGAAGAAGAAGAGGCTCTGGTCAAGGCTCCGGTCCTGGATCGAGTGCCGAGATAAACACCATCTTCAGAGTCTGATATAGCATCAGACCGTATGCTACCCCCAATATTTCTAGAAGTCATGTTGACAGAAGCATAAAGAGGTTCATCTTCATCCAACATTGGTTCATATTGAATCCGTTCGAAAACAGATTGTCTTTTTGGTGAACAACAACATTGAATTATAACTCGAGGTTGGAAGTTGCAACCATGTTTTTCATGGCAAATATGAGCAATATCATAGCCTGATGGAGTGTCAATTCTCTGTTTATTTTGCAAATATTCCCGGAGATCTGTAGGAACAGATTGGGAGGTATTTGAAGATAGTTTCTGTGTAGAAACTTGTCTTTTGTTCTTCTGTCTTCTTGGTTCCTGAGTGTATAAAGACTGATTAATTTGAGCCACATAGTTCTTGGCATATTCTGCATCAGGGTCTAATATACTTGTCTCAGTGGAACCGAACCGATTCTGATTAAGCTTATTACGAAGATCCGTAGGAGATTTGACTTTGATATCAGTCTTGGATACTTGTAATTTGCCTTTCTCAGACCGAGAAATTTTGAGAGAAGGAAGATGAGTATTATTTCGACTAGGAGTCGGTAATAATCCATCTTTGGAGGAATTAGCCAAAAGGCATTTTCCATTGTTTGATCTAGTAAGAGTACTAGTCAAATTAACTCCAGAGGTAAAGACCTTAGGAGTAGAGGAGTAGACTAAAGAGTCTTTCTCCTTGGTTGGCACAAGATGTGCAAGTTGAGGGGGAATCATTTGTATGTTGTGTGGAAGAGAACCCCCAATCTGATTTTGAGAAACAGTCAAAGGACTGTATTTGTTAGCATACGCTGACTTCAGTTTGGACTTCTGGTCATACGCTGCCTTTTTATTAGCATACACTGGCTTTGGCTAAACGTACGCTGCCTGATGTTGGCTTTTGTACGCTGCCTTTGTCGTACGCTGCCCTTTGAATGCCATACGCTCAGAGTCATCAATGGCTAAAGAGCCGACTGCTGTCGTAAGAATAGAGGGAGAAGGGACCTTGACATGTCCAGAGATGGTTTTCCTTGTACACGCTGACTTGGTTAAAGAACCAACTTTGTCAGCGTGACTAGGAGAAGCCACTGTTGCCGTGTTCCGAGAAGCCGAAGTGTGCTTCATGGAAGTTGAAGACGTGTTCTTGTCAGCATGAGAAGTGACAGAAGCGTCTCGGACTGCTATAGAAGACTTAGGGACATAGACGGAGTGTCCCTTCTTCTTGGCAGCAGGAAGAGCGGAGGAAGCAGTGCGGCCCTCCTTCGCCTTGAGCATTTCTTCATAAGCCGATTGGTCGAATTGTACAACCATCGTCTTCTTCGTCAAGCCGATCGACGAAGTATCGCATTGAGTTGTTGCTATCTCATTGGAGGAGACAGCTTTCCCCAGCAGAGTCGCCAATTTGTTTTCCATAAATAAATTCACTTTATTTATTTTGTATCTGAGAAAATTACAACTGTAGGAATCTAATCTAGAAGACGATTACTTTATCCCTTGGACGATGCGATGAAGAATACTCGAACTTTGAAGAACTTGGACAGCAACTGGGCAATCTCTCTGTTCTCTATGAAATTGACTGTAGTGTCTGATGAAGATGAAGAAACTCTTTTTTATAGAGTTCAGGATAACTGTCCTTAAGCATACGCTCAGGTAGTTACTTGACGTGTGCATAACTGCAGGGACGCGTGGCAAATTCTGATGGAGATACATTAGCGTGCGGTTGAAAGTAGTGGAGCATGTTCAGGAGAGATTGATGGCCTGGATGCCACATTGCATAACTTCTAGAGAAGTAGATAACTGGTACAGGACACGTGAGAACGTGTGTTAACTGTAATCCTGGATATGGTTGCTGTAATACGCTGCCTCGTTGAAGGAGAGTTATACGCTGACTTGGATGATGTAGAAACAAAATAAAGCTGATATGCTTACTGGAGAAGAAAGGAGTCGTACGCTCACTTGATGAGGAAGGAGTCGTATAGACTTCATACGCTCACTGAAGAAGGAAGGAGTCGTATAAACTTCATACGCTCACTGAAGAAGGAAGGAGTCGTATAGACTTCATACGCTCACTGAAGAAGAAAGGAGTCGTATAGATTTCATACGCTCACTGAAGAAATAGCCACGTGGCCATCATCAATCTTCTCTGATAAGCCATATCTTCAAATAACTGTCAAAAGATTTTCTTGAGCGTCGTGACTGCAGATATGACGGCTGACAGACTGTCAAAACTGACAGTAATGATGGCTTTGCATTAATGATCTGCTGAGCTGTCCTCGTAAAAGACAAAACCGACTCTTTGAAAACCTATATGACGGCTAGTCTCCATTGGACAGCTGTCTTTACATAAAAGACGACGTGTCAGATTTATCCTTTATTAAATATATGCCGTACTGTCATCCCAGAAAATAATAAAATATTCACTGAGCGTATGGCCTGTAGATGAGCGTATGGCCTTGACTGAGCATATGGCTTTGAGTGTATGGCTTGGACTGAGTCTTATGTCAGCGTGTCATAATTTTCACACCCTACAGTTATATCTTGATAAGCTGTTGCGACGGCTACTTGACATGACATGACCTGTATAATAACCTGGACACCGTGGGCGATTGTGCTGGTATAATTAAACCAGTCCTGCCATGCATCATGTCTAGGATGGGACTCCTGAGTACCACGGTCAGGAGCACCTACTAAAATGGTCTAAGGCTAATAACTAGATAATACACTAGTCATGAAGAGATTTCCCAGCTACAGGCAATCCCGTTACCTGGGCGCGCCTGGGATCTGTAGCCTGCCGTCGAGTAGGGCACATTTCTAGCACACTGTCATGTGTTACACCCTTTAAGCTACTTAAGGGTACATGTGTTTCCTGGACGATGTACCCACCTGAATTCAACCCTAATCTTTCGACCTGGGTAACCTGGATGGTCTGCAGGGCTTGTGGCTGTGGAATAATCTCGCTGCATCTTGTTAGTAATTAGGCTTGTGACAACCCTAGTTAGTAAAGTATCAAGCCGTAATTCTTGCTTGGCCGTGAAATGATTGGATGGAGTCTAACCTGTCTAGCCTTGCCCTGATCCTGTTCCAGATTATTGAATGACCAGAATGCTTGTATTTATTTTACCGATAAATGGTGAGAATTCTAAGTTCTGTTCAGACGAAGGGTTACAACCCCGGTCCTTGTTTGGTTTACGGGTTGTAACCTGGTTATCTGAATGGTTCCATGGTTATCTCGTCGTATATCATCCTGATGTATTTTCTTTACTTCCAGTTCTTACTTTTATTTGCATATTGTGCTGATTGCTGGTTTTAGTTCTTAAGTGAAGCCTCCTTTGTGGCACTTGCTCTTTCTGGGGTCTGACCCAGCTGGTTTTGTGTGGCCAGATTTCGGAGCAGCTCCAGAGGATCTACCGACCTTCCAGCCAGATGGTGGCCACTAGACGGAACCCTGGCAACGAGTGGGTTATTTTTGGCTCTCCCACTCTATTGTAAAAATTATTCTTTTGAGGCGTTAAGCCGACGAGCACCTGTTTAGCTCGATTGTATTTACTTACTGTCTGCCTACGGGCTGTAACATGATTGACAGATCCTAGGGTTGATCATGTATGACTAAACTCTTGCTAGTCCTAACATTTTGTAACGACTAGCTTCATGATCAGCTGAATATGTAATATTTGGGACGCTTTACTATTGTATATTTAATGATCATACATCTTGCAACATTTACTTACTTGCTTGTGATTGAGACACTAGGCTTGTTCATGACCATAGGAGACTGTTGGCTTGTAGTAAACCCTCATGTATCTAGACAGCCGTGACCGTATAGCAAGATGGAATCCATTTCAATATACGTAGCTGGCTATGTCTGCCCCCGCTCTCCAGTATTCTGGTTCTGGGGCATGACATGGTTTAAGTGGTGGCCCATACAGGTCTTGTAAATCAAGATATGTGAGGGTTTACCGAATAGATGTCTCAATCAGTATTCGTCCTTGATCTCTGCTCGTATCTTCTAAATCCCTGGATTCTTGTCCTGATCATGTGCTTGTATCGTTGATCTGTCCTGGTCCTTCCTTATTGTTCCCTATGTCGTCTTCTTCAGCGGCATTGTTCGTGGTCCTGCCGACCAGCAAGGCGGAGCACCTCCCGCGGACCAGCAGCAACCTGGAGATCAAGCCCAGCATTCCGGAGTAGCCTCCAGAGTCGTGCCTTCTGGCGGAGAGCCACCAGTTCAGCCAGTTCAGCCTGTAGAACCTGATGATGGCACTTTGGTAGGACTCGTCAGGACCTTGATAGCTTCACAAGATCGTCGTGGAGATGTCTTACAACAAGCAGTGGCGGATGCTCTGACCAGAGGAGGTCATCAGGGTAATAGTGCGGCCAACAGCTTCAAGCGCTTGAACCCTCCATTCTTCGATGGTAGTGAAGATGCTATCGCTGCAGATGCATGGCTTCAGGACACAGAGGTGATTCTAGAAGTAGCCAGGACCCCAGAGAATGAGAAGGTGGCAGTGGTGCGCCTACAGCTATTGGATCTTGCCCACAGCTGGTGGGCGGCACAGGCTGTTGGATTAGCAGCACCCATTCCATGGGCAGTATTCAGAGAGAGATTCCAGACCAAGTATTTTGATGCCGTGGCTCGGTATGATCTGCAGACGAGGTTTACCAATCTGAAGCAAGGAGGCAGGACGGTCGACGGATAGGCGGCCGAGTTTTCCAGACTCAGTCGGTTTGCTCCCACTTTGGTGGTAACCGAGTATGATAGAGCCCAGCGGTTCCAGCAGGGACTTCATCTGGAGATCTTGTTGGCAGTTGAGCAGTTTGAGCATCAGACTTTTGATGCAGTCTTGAGAGCAGCCCGGAGGCATGAGTATACCTCCCAGAGGATTGTGGATAGGACCGGAGGTTGGAAGAGATCTCACGGCCAGATGAATCAGTCTTCAGCACCGGCCTCGGCAGCCAGGGCTTTGACTATTGGAGCTCCGAGGCGAGCGGCCTCAGTAACATCGGTTCAGCATTCAACTCCGACGCACCCTCAGCAGCAGAAGCAGAAGCAACCTTCCGCAGTGGGTTGTTCTCATTGTGGAAAGCCAGGCCATGTGGTGACAGAATGTCGCAGGGCACAGGGATTGTGTCTGGCTTGTGGAGCACCAGACCATAGGGTTAGATCCGGCCCGAACAGGGGTGGTTCATCATCGTCCAACCTTTCTAGCTCTTCGGTGAGAGGGCCAGCACCGGTCCAGCAATAGCAGCAGTACCCATTATCGAGGCCCTTGCCGCCTCAGTCCCAGATGTTCCAGCAGTAGAACCCCCAGCAGCATGCACAAGCCCAAGCCTTGAGTCAGAGCAGGCAGCGAGGATTTCAGCAGAGGGGACCAGCACCCCGAGGGCACGGTCAGGCTATGGTAACGACCGTAGAGGAAGGATTGGCACCAGGAGAGGTAGTGACAGGTACTATTCTCGTCAACTCCTTTCCAGCTTCAGCTTTATTTAATTCTGGTGCATCGCATTCATTTATGTCTGTACGATTCGCGACACGGGTAGGATTGGAGCCCGAGTCATTATCAGTAAGGCTCAATATACTTACTGGTAACGGACTTGTGGGAGTAGATAGAGTGTTTTCCTCGTGTCGGATCGTAGTTAGCGGTAGAGAATTCCCCGCTAGATTGATAGAGTTCCCGATGGCCGATTATGATGTGGTCCTAGGGATGGATTGGTTGAGGAACCAGTATGCTAGAATAGACTGCCATATTGGTAGGGTTGTTTTTAGCATTCCAGGAGAGCCAGAGTTTTCTTTCTCCCGAGGCGAAGTTGAGTCATCTCCTCCAGTATTGCGGATGGCAGTAGCAGCAGTTCAGTTGCCCAGGATAGTCGAAGAGTTTCCAGATGTTTTCCCAGAAGAACTTCCAGGTATGCCTCCGGAGCGGGAGATCGAGTTCACTATAGACTTGATTCCCGGGACAGCCCAGTGTCAGAGAGAGTCTATAGGATGGCGCCGTCAGAGTTGGAGATATTGTACAAGATGATTGAAGAGCTTAGAACCAAAGGATTCATTCGTGCAAGTGGATCGCCTTGGGGAGCCCCGATGCTTCTTGTGAAAAAGAAGGATGGTACGTCCAGGTTATGTGTTGATTACCGTACCTTGAACTCAGTGACAATCAAGAACAGATACCCTCTCCCGAGGATAGATGACTTGTTTGATCAACTCAAGGGGGCTTCAGTATTCTCGAAGATTGATTTACGCTCAGGTTATCATCAGATCAGAGTCAGAGAGCAGGACATCCCGAAGACAGCTTTTAGATCGAGGTACGAGCATTGGGAATTCCTTGTTATGCCTTTTGGAGCAACCAATGCGCCGGCAGTATTCATGGACCTCATGAATCGCATCTTCATGCCTTACTTGGATCAGTTTGTGATTGTGTTCTTGGATGACATCCTGGTCTACAGCAAGAGTGAGGCGGAGCATGAGCAGCATCTCCGTATAGTTCTTCAGATTCTCAGAGAGCACCAGTTGTATGCCAAGTTCAGTAAATGCGAGTTCTGGCTCGATCGCATTTCGTACTTGGGTCATATCATCACTCGAGGAGGAGTAGAAGTTGATCCCCAGAAGATTGTGGCTATTGAGTCATGGCCAGTGCCCAGCACAGTTGCAGAGGTTCGTAGTTTCCTTGGATTGGCCGGCTACTACCGGCGATTTGTTTTAAATTTTGCTCGAATTTTGGCGCCATTGACCCAGTTGACCCGTAAGGAGGTACAGTTTGCTTGGACAGCAGAGTGTCAGAGTTCTTTTGAGCAGTTGAAGCGAGGCCTGATAACAGCTCCTATTCTCACGCTTCCAGATGGGACCGAAGGGTTCTCAGTGTACTGTGATGCTTCAGGCAGAGGTTTAGGATGTGTTCTGATGCAACATGGAAAGGTAATAGCTTATGTGTCACGACAACTTCATGATCATGAGAGGAATTACCCAACCCATGACTTGGAGCTGGCAGCAGTGGTGTTTGCACTCAAGTTGTGGAGGCACTACTTGTATGGAGACAGGGTGGAGATTTTCACCGACCACAAGAGCCTGAAGTATGTTTTCACCCAGAAGGATCTTAACATGCGTCAGAGAAGGTGGTTGGAGCTTCTTGTGGATTATGATGTCAACTTGCAGTATCATCCCGGAAAGGCCAACGTCGTTGCAGATGCATTAAGCAGGAGAGCCGGAGCTTATTTCCTAACAGTGCAGCCAGAATTGTTAGCAGATCTTAAGAAGATGGGTATAGAAGTTATTCTCCCTTCCAGTGTGGCATTGATGGCCAGTATGCAAGTTCAGTCCACTATAGTCGAGAGGATCCGGAAGGCACAATCGGCAGATTCTAAGCTTCAGCGACTCAGAGCAGAGTGTGAGGCAGGACGAAGACCAGAGTTATGCATTCATGAGGATGGTATACTTTGACATGGTAAGCGTCTTTGTGTACCCAGCGGAGATATCCGGCAGGAGATCATGTCAGAGGCGCACAGTTCTCAGTATTCCATCCATCCTGGCAGTACGAAGATGTACCGTGATATCCGACAACATTTCTGGTAGAATGGCATGAAGCGGGAGATAGCTCGGTTTGTCTCTCGGTGTTTGGTTTGCCAACAAGTTAAAGCCGAACATCAGAGACCGACTGGACTTCTTCAGCCCTTACCGATTCCAGAATGGAAGTGGGAGCATGTGACCATGGATTTTGTGACTGGACTACCTAGGTCCCCAGCTGGTAGAGATGCTATCTGGGTTATAGTTGATCGGCTCACGAAAGTGGCTCACTTTCTTCTATTCATAGTTGGTCAGTCGACGGCTCAGTTAGCAGAGATGTACCTCAGGCAGATTGTCAGATTGTACGGTGTGCCAGTCAGTATCACCTCGGACCGAGGTTCAAGATTTACGTTGCGCTTTTGGCGTAGCTTGCAAGAGAGTTTGGGAACTCATCTCCAGTTCAGTTCAGCATATCACCCGCAGACAGATGGCCAGTGAGAGCGCACGATCCAGACTCTTGAAGACATGTTGCGGTCTTGCACACTTGACTTCGGTGGTTCATGGAAAGATCACTTACACCTGGTGGAATTCTCGTACAACAACAGTTTCCAGGCCAGTATCCAGATGGCACCGTTCGAGGCACTGTATGGTAGGAAGTGCAGATCCCCGCTAGCCTGGGATGATGTTGGAGAGAGACAGATGCTTGGTCCAGAAATGATTGCTCAGACTGTTAAAGTGGTCCGAAGGGTTAGAGATCATCTTC
This sequence comes from Iris pallida, assembly GCA_029216955.1. Classification (NCBI taxonomy): domain Eukaryota; kingdom Viridiplantae; phylum Streptophyta; class Magnoliopsida; order Asparagales; family Iridaceae; genus Iris; species Iris pallida. Next base: position 2,261,074 of record JANAVB010002796.1, read on the forward strand.
GAGTTGCCCAAGATCGCCAGTGCCATTGGGCCGATTCTCATCGGCGCCCTCTCGAGTTTACGGTCGGCGATCATGTATTCCTGAGGATTTCGCCTAACCGTGGCGTCATTCGTTTCGGCGTATGGGGCAAGCTTAGTCCTAGGTATATAGGACCGTTTGACATTCTGGAGCGAGTAGGAGATGTATCCTATCGTCTCGCTCTTCCACCGTCGCTAAGCGAGGTGCATGACATGTTCCATGTATCCCAATTATGACGGTGTATCCCGGACCCGAGCCACATTCTAGATAATTCGGAATTGGTTGTTGGTACCAACCTTTCGTATGAGGAGAGGTCCGTGTCTATATTGGACCGGAGAGAGAAGATCCTCAAGAACAAGACTATCAAGTTAGTCCGAGTTGCTTGGGGTCATCACTCTTTGGGGGAGTCAACGTGGGAGCGTGAGGATGATATTCGATCGAGATATCCCGACTTGTTTGACTCATGAGGTATAATGTCTTTCTTATGCCTCCTGCCTTCGATTCCTTGCTTGCATGATTGATTGATTGCCTAGTATAGCTTGCTTGTTATTCATGTAGCTTGTCATTGCTCCTCTAGCCTCTTGATTAAATTCCGAGGACGGAATTCTTTTAAGGTGGGTAGAGTTGTAATACCTGTGTTCGTATTACGTATTTTGGGATACGTATACGTATTTTATTCTGTATTGCCTGATTCCTTGTTTAGCTCTCGGCTTGGTTTAACTCTCGGTTTGGGTTGGCTTGGTTCGGCCGGCTCAATGCTTGGTTCATCATGGGCCAAGGGTGGAACACCTTAGCCTATGCTTCTCCTTCATTTCCACCACAACCCCCCCTCTTTATTATCCCCACCAACCTTCTCTCTCTTCCATAATTCTCATTTACTTCTCCTTCCCCCACCATTACTCTTCTCCACCAACCAAGAACACCATAGGCAAGTGCAACTTGCTTCCACAAGAGAACTCCTTTTTATGGTTTCATTAGCTTCTCCTCATGATTCTAAACCACATTAGAACTTGTCATTTTCCATTTTGAGGCTTTAATTCTTGTAGATCTAGAGTCTTGCTATTTTCGGATTTTGGTTGTTTTGATCTATCAAACTTCCTTGTTTTCAAGTTTTGATGGTTCCATGTTGTAGAGAATTTCATTCTACCCAATTTTGACCTTTGGAAAGTTGGATTCGGACTTGTTTTGACCAAGATATGGACTGTTGAAGCTTAGATTCAACTTTAGAGTTCTTGCTGTTCTTGCCATTTGGAGAAGACAGTGAACAGTGAGCTAGCTTTTTAGCTTACGCCACTGAGCTGTACGCTGCTCTTTAGCGAGCGTACGCTAGCCTTGGTACGCTGCTCTTTAGCGAGCGTACGCTAGCCTTGGTACGCTGCTCTTTAGCGAGCGTACGCTAGCCTTGGTACGCTGCTCTTTAGCGAGCGTACGCTAGCCTTGATACGCTGCCTGTTGGCAGCGTGTCTTTTGCGTACGCTAGCATGAGCGTGCCCTAGACCCTTTCGTACGCTAGCTCAAGCGTACGCAGTCTTGAGCGTACGCTAGCTTGAGCGTACGCTGACCTGTAGCTTGAGCGTGCCCTTGTGTACGCTGACCCTTGCGTACGCTTCCCATTGGAAGTGTATGGACCCTTTGGCACGCTAGCTTGAGCGTACGCTGACCTGTAGCTTGAGCGTGCCCTTGTGTACAATGACCCTTGCGTACGCTTCCCATTAGAAGTGTATGGACCCTTTGGTACGCTAGCTTGAGCGTACGCTGACCTGTAGCTTGAGCGTACGCGTGTCTTGGTACGCTAGCTTAAGAGAGCAAGGTGTACGCTGGCCTGAGCATAGTTTGACCTGAGCGTATGGCCTTTGGCTGACTTGGTCTCATGTCAGCATGTCAGATTTGGTTTTATTTTCCTTAAGCTTGGCTCTTTCATAGCCCTGTATATTGATATTTTATTAGATATTTTACGCCCATTTTATATCCTTACGCCTTTTGTCCTGAACTTGATAATTGCGAATTTACTTGATATGTTTGGAATTGACAACTGAGCCTGACACGATAGTGACCCGTAGTGGTGCACTTCCGACATGAGTAACCTGACATGACCTGATAGTGGCCCGTCGTGGCGCACTCTTGACTAGTACACTTGACCTGATAACCTGACATGTTATATCTTGATAAGCTGTTCCGACGGCTACTTGACATGACATAACCTGTATAATAATCTGGACACCGTGGGCGATTGTGCTTGTATAATTAAACCAGTCCTGTCTTGCATCATGTCTAGGATGGGACTCCTGAGTACCACGGTCAGAAGCACCTACTAAAATGGACTAAGGCTAATAACTAGATAATACACTAGTCATGAAGAAATTTCCCAGCTACAGGCAATCCCGTTACCTGGGCGCGCCTGGGATCTGTAGCCTGCCGTCGAGTAGGGCACATTTCCAGCACACTGTCATGTGTTGCACCCTTTAGGCTACTTAAGGGTACATGCGTTTTCTGGACGATGTACCCACCAGAATTCAACCCTAATCTTTCGACCTGGGTAACCTGGATGGTCTGTAGGGCTTGTGGCTGTGGAATAATCTCGCTGCATCTTGTTAGTAATTAGGCTTGTGACAACCCTAGTTAGTAAAGTATCAAGCCATAATTCTTGCTTGGCCGTAAAATGATTGGATGGAGTCTAACCTGTCTAGCCTTGCCCTGATCCTGTTCCAGATTATTGAATGACCAGAATGCTTGTATTTATTTTACCGATAAATGGTGAGAATTCCAAGTTCTGTTCAGACGAAGGGTTACAACCCCGATCCTTGTTTGGTTTACGGGTTGTAACCTGGTTATCTGAATGGTTCCATGGTTATCTCGTCGTATATCATCCTGATGTATTTTCTTTACTTCCAGTTCTTACTTTTATTTGCATATTGTGCTGATTGCTGGTTTTAGTTCTTAAGTGAAGCCTCCTTTGTGGCACTTGCTCTTTCTGGGGTCTGACCCAGCTGGTTTTGTGTGGCCAGATTTCGGAGCAGCTCCAGAGGATCTACCGACCTTCCAGCCAGATGGTGGCCACTAGACGGAACCCTGGCAACGAGTGGGTTATTTTTGGCTCTCCCACTCTATTGTAAAAATTATTCTTTTGAGGCGTTAAGCCGACGAGCACCTGTTTAGCTCGATTGCATTTACTTACTGTCTGCCTACGAGCTGTAACATGATTGACAGATCCTAGGGTTGATCATGTATGACTAAACTTTTGCTAGTCCTAACATTTTGTAACGACTAGCTTCATGATCAGCTGAATATGTAATGTTTGGGACGCCTTACTATTGTATATTTAATGATCATACATCTTGCAACATTTACTTACTTGCTTGTGATTGAGACACTAGGCTTGTTCATGACCATAGGAGACTGTTGGCTTGTAGTAAACCCTCATGTATCTAGACAGCCGTGACCGTATAGCGAGATGGAATCCATTTCAATATACGTAGCTGGCTATGTCTGCCCCCGCTCTCCAGTATTCTGGTTCTGGGGCGTGACAGTACAACTATAGGAATCCGATCTGAAGATGATCGCTTTGTCCCTTGGACGATGTGAACTTTGAAGACGATAGCCTCTGAAGAATGCAGCAGCACTTGGACAAGAACTCCTAATCTCTGATGATAATATGATCTGATCCTCTTAATGAAGGACTTGAAACTCTATTTATAGAGTTCTAGAAATAACTATTTTGTAGTTATTCTAGATTGCGCATGATGAACTGCGCTGTCGACAGACTGCGTAGACTGCAAACTGCACTGGCCTATTGGACAGTTGCTCGATCGTGGGCTAACTGTATTCAGACGCGTGGCATTATTTGATTGAAATGTGCTTGGTCGTGTACAGGCGGTTGCCACGTGGCGAGCAATTGATGGCATGTAAGCCACGTAATAAATGTCAGTTATTTGATGAATCGCGCTAACCGAATAGAGCTAGCTTCAAACTACGCTTCCTTCTAGTCAATGGATAGCGCTAGGATTCAGACTTGGTCAAACTGCACTGAGGTTGGACTAGCAACCTGTACTGAGGTTGTACAGCTGTTCTCGAGCGCTGTGCTGCACAAGAAATGAACGGACTCCTCATTTTTTGGGCTGTCAGGCTGTCAGAAGATCTAATCTTTGTCAGGTAATGATGGCGTTGCCACGTCAGCATAGCGCACTCGGGTGGTAGCGCAGTTCAGCTCGCGCGTTTGATTTGCACCGCAATCTATCTCCAACGCAGTTCATTGAAGGATGCGCAAATGAGACTTCTCTGCCTATTTGATAGATACAACTTGATTTTTAGGACATACAAGACCGCCTTCAAAGTTTTTGAAATTTGAAAATATTCAAAGTTTCGAAATACTTTGAATTTCGAATTTAAAATCAAGTTGCGCTTTGGTTGCGCGTTTGGAGGAATTAGTTCCGCCTTTTGTGGCGCAATCGGAGGTGACTGTTACACTTCTGAAAAACTATAAATAGTTTCATTTCTTATTCTTTCAACCTTTACTTGCTTTCGATTTCTCAAGAGACAGAAGCTCCTCCCCTACTCTGACTTCTTCTTTTTGCTCTCGTCGACGACAGCAATGGCGCCCAAGCGATCGGCCACCGAGAAGGGAAAGGCCCCCGCCGAACCTTTGTCTCGTGTTGCACCACGAGTATCTCGTTACGAGACGGGTCGTCCAGCGCTTCAAGGTAAATGACGAACCATGATCGAAACCCTTTTTAGGGTTTTTGATATTTTCAGACCTTCATAACTCTCTCTTTTTAGAGATTGATGGTATTTGCGCCACCCTGTTTAGGGTTTCGGCTGCATGTACAACATTTTTCATTTTTATGAAAATTGTATTCATGCGCAATCGGTTGGAAAGCGCTAACAAAATGTTCGGTGCAATCCATCGATTTGGGCAAGTCGGTTGTGCCAGTACAAACTGATGTTTTGCACAAGTATGTTAGCGCAACCTGACGTCTTGCGCACATTGGCTGTGCTGGCGCAATCTGATACTTTGCGCATATTGACTGTGCTGGCGCAATCTGATAGCTTGTGCATGTTGACTGTGCTAGCGCAATCTGATAGCTTATTTCACACAGCGCAATTTGATAAACTTTTGAAGAAACTTTTTGATTTTGCATATACTAATCTTTGTTTCTTTATTGATGCAGTTAACCTCAGGGAAGATTCCAACTATGAGGTTCTTGCAGGATCTCTGTCTGAATCAGACTTCAAGGAAGATCTCTCTCATGTGTCCGTTCCTCAATATGCCTTACCGTCTTCTCGGCAGGCTGTCCTGACCGCACAAGATAATGACACTTTATTGTGTCTGATGAACGGGCAGCCTCTTCAGACTGCTGATGCTGTCACCCACAAGAAACCTCTATTCTTGTTTGGTGAGGCTTTTGACAAGAATTCTCAGCCGAGGCCTCGCATGGAACAGAGAATCTTCCAGAGAGGCGAGAAGACAATACTTCTGCCAGAGATCTCCATATGCCTTCCTTTGTCCCGATATGCTTTTGCGGGCTATCCCAGAAGAATAGAATGGGACATAACTCCGCTGCAGCAAGCCCGAGCAGGAAATATCTGTGTTAAGAAGGGGCCAGACCATAAAGATGTGTTCTACAGTTCCTCTGAGCAACATAGCTCCTTACTCAGAGGACTATGACCCGGTTGTATCTCGCCGGAAGATTCTTCCCTGCTGCTACCAGTGAGAACTCCAATATTCGTAAATGAGTTTGCGAAGGTGGAAGGGAGGTATCCGGACCAAGATCTGCTGTTAACAGGTCTTGTGAACCCGGATAATAAGAGATGGATCTGTGTGGCCAATTGGATATTGGTCCAATTTGAAGATCGGCTCAAGGAGATTGATCTGTACCAAGGAGTGTACGCCACTGTTTATGGCTTCCCCCCCAATCCACATCTATTCTTCGCTTTGGCGGAGAGATACAATTACAGGACCGGGACTTTCATGACGCCACGCGGGGAAATTGGATTAGCCTTGCATGAGATGAAGTACATCTCTCATCTGCCAATGGGGGATATCCCCTATAAAGAGTTTGTTCCGACAAATGATGAATTGGACAGACTGCGCCAGGAGAATGCCGACATGGTAGCTGTCTTTGAAGAGCTACTATGTCATTACAAGATCTGTTCTTTATACTACAAGAGTGGTACAGCCGGCACCTGCTATTCTACCAAATGGTTGCCCTATCTTTTCCTCAACCACATTATTGAGAAGAAGATCAAAGAACATGAGAACTGCCATCCCAACTTCTTTCGACCACTTAGCAATAGCGAAGTGATAGAGTTGATGGAGACACACAATGATATGGATATCAAGATTGAGGATGATCTTTAATATCCTCCTTTCAAGGAAGGGGACATCATTGAAAGCTACATGAGGATGGGTTACAGGCCTATGTCGAAGGTAGCCCAATTGGCAGGTTTCCTCACTTACTGGCTTCGGCGATATGTCGTTCCTGGGGCCAGTACAGTTGACCGCTTCCATCGCAGTGTACTGTTCGCTGCCGTCTGTCTAGTTTTCGGCTACCGGATGGATTTGCTGTCAGCAATGACATGCAGGATGAACGTCGGCCTCCGTCTCTTCGTTGATTCGATGATTCAAGGAAAAGGCGAAAAGGGTCATTTCCCTCGGGTGGAATTGCCGTACACATATCTGTTTGGATGGCTGCTTCTACACCATCCTTCTTTAATGAATCCTGATATGGGGGTAGTGGGCGGCAGCTTTTTAAGAAGATTCTCTGGATGTAAGTGGATCTATACCACTTTGAGAGACTGTCGACGAGCTCTGAATCTCGGCAAGGGATGGAACTTTTACTGCGTTCCCCCTCCAGTTGGTTATGAGCATATGTCAACAAATCTCGTCGACTCTATGAGGATGCAGCCTTTAGGCCATACAGCTTTTGATTGGCTGAGGACAATTCGGCCATCACACTTGGTGTATCGGTTTGAAGATGAATGTTATCTGGAGTCTTATCTCCCAAGCCATTTTGCGCGCCAATTTGGTTATGACCAGTTTTATGTAGGCAATGCCATAACGTGCCTACAGGAAAAAGGTTATTTAATTGATGGAGCCCGGGCTTGGGCCTATTATAATGCCCGTGACACAAAGACGACGTTCTCGATGCCGTCAAAGAACGATCGTGGCCCATTCATGCTGTATACTTATTCGATCTTTTATACGTCAGCAAATACTTTTGCTGAGAATTTCAATCTAGCAGACAGCTTTGTGACGGTAACTCGATTTAGAAAAGGAGCACTTGTTTTGTTGCTTCCTAGTAATGATGAAGAACACGAGCCAGCTGATGTGCCTCTAGATGCTTCGAGGGAAGCCAACTTCCCTGAAGAAGTTTACGAACCGCTGCGTGTCTCTTTGAAAGTTGTAAGATCTCCGATCAAGGAGAAGAAAAGGAAGACAGAAGAAACATCTTCTCCTGTCTCAAAGAAGAAGACCATCGTAGACTCTTCAGAAAGAGTCACTACTCGCTCGCAGTCTCGGCAACAGGCTGAGTCGGTTCATAGAGAAGAGGCAACAACCCCTACTTCCATCCAATGAAAAACACACGCAGCAGACGTAGAGATTCCGAAAGAACCTCTACGCAGGATGAAATTAGCTTTTCGAAAGAAAGTAACCACTCCCCCAAGATCTATCCATACATCGGCCCTGGTAAGTGCTACCGCCGGGGTTATGATGCCTTCTCCTACACCTGCTCCTGAGCCCAGGCAGGTGACAGATACACAAGAAGAAGCTGCCAGTGCAGAGAAAGGAGACAAGGTCGTAGAGAAAAGAGAAGAAACCGCAGAGACAAAGGATGAGGCTGCAGAAGCAAGAGAAGCAACTGCAACTCCGACCCCAATCCATGAGTCGGGATCATCTGTCAAAGTATTGCCCTCTCCTATATTTGCAATGGAAGCTGCTCACCTTCCAGCTACACCAAGATCACGTCGGGCTGAAGAAGATCGACTGATGATCGAGGCCCTGAAAGACTGTGACTTCGACTTCCATGATGATACAGATCCAGTCGACGCAAGTGATGATGAGGAAGTACGAGAAGAGGGTGCAGATAATGAAGAAACATCAGCGAAGAATGTTAATGACAATCTGAATCCGGAAGAGGATGCTGATGCTCATGCATCCCAAGAGAAGAACGCTGTTAATAAAGTAGCACCGGAGGAAGCTACTGTCACCGATCCAAGAGGTATTGACTGATATTGATAATCTTCTTTTACAGATCAAATGACTGACATCTTTTCTTTCATTCATGCAGAAATTCAACCTTCTATAATTCCTCCGGTATGCACTGACATAGTATAAACAAAAGCGATAGCCAGCAGCAACCGTCATTTATCAGGCGGCTCTGAAGCGGGAAGTAGTCAGGTAGTGATGTCTGAAGCTACTTCTGCGAGGCTACAGCCTATGTCAACAGATGGCAATCTTGTCATTAAACCCAGCATTGGTAAATTTGTCTTCATTTTGATCCTTTTTTTGCTAGTCCTTAATGACTGCAAACTGATGATGTTTATTCGATTTCGCAGAGGAACATCTGGGAGGGGCAACTAGCTCCACTATGGCTCCCTTGTCCAAAGAGACTTCAGCCTATGTTCAAGAAGCCGAACTTCCGCCTTCACAGGCATCTGCTGCTACAACTTCTATAGGAGTCGCTGCCACACCTAGTGCAGCGGCCACCAATAAATTTATAGTTGGCTCTTTCACCAACCTCTTCTTCACTTCATTAGAACCTTTAGTAGAAAGGGTAATGGAGAAAGAGAGTGTTGGTTTCATCACTGTCAGAAGTCCAACTTCTTATTTGATCTGCAGCATCCGAAGTCAGGGTGATGAGGCTCAAGCCGCCTATCTCGAACATGTGCTGGACGAGCTGGAGGAGTCAATTAAGATTTACAAAGATCTTAATCGGGGGGAGGTAGAGCCACTGGTGAATGCCGAGTTTGAAAGGATGACTCGAGAAGCTGAGGTCACAAAAGCTGATTTCAAGACTTTCTTGGACACTTTTGCTACAAAGTCTTCAGAGTATGATTCTCAGATGGAAATAGTAGCATCTATTGCTGGAGAGAAAGAACAGAAGGTGTCACGACCCGCACCCTAGAGTAAGGGCACGAGACGTGGGTACGTCCAGCCTACGCCACAGTGTCGGCGGTAGAACGATGTCCTAGGTCACAACATCTAACAATATAATGCTAAACAGTTTATACTCCCCGAATGGGGGTGACATAGCAGAATGTAAACTCAATCACAACTAAGGAAGAAGAAGCACGATATGATATAGAACTCAAAGAAATACAGATGATCAAAAGAGTCTAAGTGTCTAAGATAACATCTCAGCAAACATCCAGAAATACAAGTCTCAACTACGGAGTATGAAAGAATATATATAATCCAGATCTCCAATGACAGAAATAGTAAAACCTAGACTAGGGAGCCTCAGTCTCTACAGCTAGTGGATCCGGCTGGAAATCTAGATCACTGGTGTCATCTAGAGCTGCCCCGTAGAAGGTATCCACACAGGCCTCCTCCTCGTCCTCTATAATATTTTCAACAGGTCCAGTCAAGACAGGAACGAGCATAATATATTTCAACAGATCATAGCAGGTTAGAAATATAAACATGCAGTAGAGTAAGATACAAGAAACTGAAAGAAAGTACAGAATATAAACAGAGAAAGAACTGTAATAGAAATATCTACTATAAATAAGAAACTAACAGTGGCTAGTGAGTCAGAGTATAATATAGACATGTGAATGGCATAGAAGATTCTGGGAACTATACTATGGAGTGATTCTGGAAACTACACTACTTGGATATTATTCACATGTCCACTTCTACTCCCCCATACCCCAATCAATACACAAGGATCCAGCCAGGTTATGTTATGATCCATGCAACGGCCCACAAGGGGTAATACATGGTAGGCCCAAAAATAGGTGATTCTGGGAATACCCATAAATGGGTGATTCAAGGAAGACTCTGTGATCATGAGAGTACATGTCACAAGTGATCAATGAACCATAAAGCATAGTGATACACAATGTAAGTGAAACGCACAGAACATGTTGTATCCGATGCTCCCTGAGGCGATAACATCTCAAGAAAGGATCCATATAGTACTAATCCGTACTACCAACATGGCAGCATCAAGTAAAGTAATCTACAGCAGGAAAATAATTCTAACAGGATATAAAATGATCAGAGAATGTACTCGCCTGGTATCCTGAATGTCCGAAGAGAATATACTGTCCGAGGAGTGGTGTCTGTCTCCTATAGAACAGTACAAGTCACAACAAGTCTAAAATAAGGAAATAGACTGCTACAATGCATCTACATAAAGTTTGGGGTCAATCTAGGCTAAAGTCAACCTTTGGTCAACTCTAGTCAACCCTAACAGTCAAACTAGGTCAATTCTAGTCTAATTTAGTCAAACTAGGTCAAACTAGTCTAGGTTGGTCAAACCTAGGCTTAACCAGTCAATTCTAGGTCAGTCTAGACCAAGGTCAACTCTTGGTCAACTTGGTCAACTCTAGAAGTCAAACTAGGTCAACTAGCTAAATATCATACAAGTCACCTATCCTAGTGATACACACATGCCATAGGCCATCTACCTAGGCCATAGGCCAAATACAAATAGGCAAATAAAAACCTACCTCACAACCTACTACACATTATACATAGGCTAGTATAACTATTTACCCATATATATATATATATATATATATATATATATATATATATATATATATATATATATATATATATATATATATATAAATTCACATACATGTAGATTAGGAAATATCTATATATATACACATAAAGTGTGTGTGGATTATATATGTGTAGACATGTGTGTGTGTGAGAGGAGCTGATGTGAGTTTGTGTGTGTGTGTCATTCACATGGGTGTGTGTGTATAAGAGGAGTGTGCGAGTGTGAGCTATGAGGGAAAACTGGAAATTAGAATGTGTGAGGAGTTAACAGGGTTCAGTTTGTGTGTGTGCTGAGAAATCATTCTCAGGTTCAATTTCCTGAACTGTTGACAGTGTACATTATACATGGGTAGTCATGTGTGTTAGACAATTTGTGTGTGTCCATGAGGGGAGTGAACAGTGACAGTGTGTGTATAAGTGAACCTGGAAATCAGCATGTGTGTGTATGAGTGTGTGTGTGTTGTGTGAAGAGTGAAGAAAAAACTGGAATCATAAATGTGTGTGTATAGTGAAGTGAACCTGGAAAAAAATCAGTAATGTGTGTGTTTACATATGTGAGTATGTAGAGTGATAGCAAGTAAGGAAAACAGAATGTTAAACTCTGTTTTAGTTTCCTAAAACCATGATAAACCCCAACCCAATATGCAAAATACCAATTCAGTGATTCCCTTAACCCCATACAAACATAACCACATATTCAACTATTAATACACATGTAGGTGAGACAATTTACTCATTGAATCATCAATAAAAACAGGAAAAATTGAAATCAATTTCAGAACAAAACTACATTCAGCCGTATCCGTGTACTAACAGTGTACACTAGGAAATTCGAATTTTCGAATGTAAGTAGCCATTAAAATCACAATTAACAAGTTGGTAATTAAGGACATACATGTGAGGGTACATGAGAGTGCATTTTTGTCCAAGAATTGGACACGAATCATGTCCAAACAACACATGTACACAGACACTTGACAGTGCACAAACAATCATCGTGCACGCGTGCACGTCGTGTAACACGCGACACACAACACAACACGACACGTGTCCGTGTCCAGGAACTTGCCTAGGATAGCTCTAGGTCTGACACACCCTACATTGAGTCCACGAGTCACACAGACACGATATGACACGCGTGTCAGTCGTGCCTGTGCACGCGCACAGCAGCCCGCGCGCGACAGTGTGCGACCAATGCGACCTCGATTTCTTCCTGCGTGGAGCACGAGATTCTCCCAAATCTTGGGAGCATGGTCGCAGACAGTGCCCCAAGATTCACACAAAAAATCAGGACACGACGTGTCCTGTATCCAGAGATATAGGGCCCGTGATGCAGGACACGGCCTACGGGCTCGTGCTGCGTGTCCAAATGAAATATACGACACACAAGGACATAAAACACCAGGGCACCTTCACAAAAATTAATACTCTCACCTAGATCTACAAATCCATGCAATCACTTTTCAAAAAATACGAAAATTAATTCCTATGTGGCATTTCTACAAACACTCAATAAACCATTACGATACGTGTCCGATACGGACACGAATTGGACACAAATTGTGCCCAAATCTCGTGGGCAGTTAGGTAACCCCTAAACCTAACCTATTATGCAAGAAAATCAGGAAGAAACAAGGGTTTAAGTGGTTTACCTATTGAGTATCAAAACTCAAGGAAGAGCTTCAAAGAGGGGATTCCAAATGGCAACTCCAAATCTCCAATCAATACACAAACTGAGGTGATCCTCCAAAAACAGTATATAAACATAAATTAGATCCCATTGCAAAAGACTAGGATTAAAAAGGAGCTAAAATGAATTAATTAGGAATTTTGAGCATAGGGGAAAATACCTTTCCACCAAAATTAGGGCAAACCTAAAAAGATGCAAGAACACTCTTAAGAGACTACTTATAGGCAAGGGAAAGCTAATAGTGGCTGCCATGGTTGGGTTAGGATTGGTCTTGGGCTTAATTCATGGGCCTATGGCTTAAACACTAGGCTTAAAATTGATAAGTCATAAGTCATTGACTTAAGTCACTAGTCATGGACTAATTCCACCCAAACTAATCCTCCCTACTTTAAAACTAATTTCTAATTACTAAAGTAGGTTATCTAGAGTTAGACTAGGGTCACCAATGAGGGTTAGTTTCTAGGTTAGGCTCCAAAGTCAACACTAGTCAAGTCTAGATTAACCCTTAATTAAATTATACCAAAAATCATATAAATTCAAATAAATCTCTATAATTCATAATAAATCCAAATAATTCCCAAAAATTCAAAATGACCAAAATACCCTTATATTAGAAATGTGGTAGTGACAGAAGGTTGCTGAACTGAAGGCAGAGTTTGCTCGACTTCAAGAAGAGCTGAGGATCGTTCAACTTGCTCTTGAGGAAGAGACTACACAGCATCAAGCTGCAGTTCAGCAACTAGACATTCTGACCCATGAGAAGAATGAGCTTGTCAAGTCTCATCAAGATGAAATCGCTCGCCGACTAGTGACCTTGCCAACATTTGACGATAAATCTGGAATAGAGGAAGCTAGAAAGCGAGTGCTAGATTCTCGTGAAGAACGACTTCAAACTTTGAAGCAGCAGATAGCTAGTCTGATGACCCCACTGATTGAGTAAAAGAAAATCTTGTGTACTTTCTCTTTTGTGATATGTCTTTTTGTAATGCCTTTTATTTTGATCAATGAAAAGACATTATTTTGTGGGTCTATTATTTATTGCATATCCCATTACGGATATAAATAATAGCGATAGAAAATATATTCAGAGGTTCAGGACATGATATATTTCTTGATTTTGAAAATAATTATATTCATTATATCTTCTCAGAGGTAATGTGGACATGGCAGAATATAATTTGTTGAATATCATTATTTCGGTAGACAACTTAATCAGAGGTAATAAAGACGTGACAAGTTGTTGATATAGATGAATGGATGAGTCGTCAGGATGTATGAACGAAATGAATCGTCGGGATAAACGGATGAACCGTCGTATGAATGGGATGAACAGATGAACCGTCAGATGAATAGAATGAACGGGTGAACCGTCAAATGAATGGAATGAACGGATGAACCGTCGTAATAAATGGAATTAATGGATGAACCGTCGGATTAATAGAATAAACGGATGAACCGTCGGATGAATGTAAGAATGTTGTGAAGAATGCGTCACTTCGATTTGCGTAATCGACTGTTTTAAGAATCTCTGCCTATAAATAGAACAAAAATTTAGATGGAATAATCAATTTCACTTTTAACACAAAATGTCTTCTGAAAATGCATCCAAGAAGGCTGAGATTGTCCCCATGGTTAAAGAAATCACTGAGGAGCGTCCAGCCGAACCAACCCAGCCTAAGCGGACGGAGGCGGGCGAAGGTTCGTCTGCACCCAAGCCGCCACGGGATATCTTGGACTTCTTGGTTGAGCCAGGGGAGACTGAAGAAGAAGTGGCCATGAGGATGGTCGCTTGCACGTTTCTGGTAAAATCAAGCAAGGATGTCCTCGGCTCTTTTGCCAACTATATTTTTGAAAAGGACGGTAGTGGTCCTCGTCCTGTCTTTAAGAAGGACGATAGTGATTCTCGTCCTTAATATCATGTAACATCGTTTATGATAAAATAAAATCAAACTTTATTTATGAACTGTCTGATCATATTTACAAGAAATCCCTTTTACATTCACACATAGTATGTTTTAAGGAATTTGCCATTGATAGGCATCATTGCAACTCGACCATCCAGCTCTGTGAGTTGATAAGCTCCATTTGAGAAGACTTTGCTCACGATATAAGGCCCTTCCTATTTTACATCGAACTTGCCTTTGCTCATGTGAGTCATAGTCATGGGACGTCTGACTGTAAGAACGAGTTCCCCTTTCTGAAAGGCTCTGACTTTAACTTTACGGTTAAAAGTCTTTGAGATGCGGGCTTGATATAATTCTATATGTTGTTGAGCCAATAGTCGCTTCTCGTCGAGCGCCTCCAGTTCTTGAAGTCGAAGAAGATCATTGTTCTCTGTAGTCAACTCATTAGCGATAGCAATCCTTAGAGATAGAATTTGAAGTTCCAGGGATAGAACTGCTTCACAATCGTATACCAGAGAGAAAGGTGTACAGCCTGTGGGGTTGCAGACCGTAGTACGGTAGGCCCATAGACATTCTCCAAGCTTTTCACTCCAGTTCCGTTTGTTAGTAGACACAAACTTCTTAAGTAGCTTGATAATAGTCTTGTTGAAGGCTTCAGCCAAGCCATTAGCAGCAGAGTTGTAAGCCGTAAAGGCGACATTGTCAATCCGATGATCATCACAGAATCTGGTGAACTTTTGACTGATGAACTGGGGTCCGTGGTCGTGAATGATTCGTCGAGGCACACCAAACCTGTAGATAACATGGTGTTTGACGAAGTTGATGATACTGCTGGTTTTGACTTCAGCCAAGGGTATAGCTTCGGCCCATTTGGAGAAATAATCCATTATGGCTAATATAAACCGATGTCCTTTAGAAGAAGGAGGATTGATAGGACCTATAATATCCATGCCCCAAGCTTCAAAAGGCCAGGAAGCAGCAGTCGGATGAAGGAATTCTGACGGTTGATGGATGAAATCTGCATGGATTTGACAGGCTCGACATTTCCTTGCATATTCGATAGCATCAGACACCATAGAGGGCCAGTAATAACCCATTCGTCGGATACGATCTTGTAGTTTAGGGTCGGGTTGATGTGCTCTGCAGACACTATCATGAGCTTCGCGCAATACTTGTTTCGCTTCATCGCCAGCAAGACAGCGCAAGAGCAAGCCATCATAAGTCCGTCGATAAAGAGTCTTAGTAGTCTGGTTGTAGTAGAATCGAAGAGATCGTCGACGAATACTCGTAGCCTCCTTAGGATCTTCAGGGAGTATATCATGAACCACAAAGTCGATAAAAGGAGCTCTCCATTCTTCATTGATAACATTGACTTCAGCAAAGTTACTGAACTCAATGTTACGATTGTTTTCAATGCAGAACAACTCTCTGTTGGAAACAACAACTATTTGTTATCTTTTGACAGGAATTGCTAAGACTGCTGCAAGATTAGCTAAAGCATCTGTCTCAGTGTTACAAGCTCGCCGAACATATTCAACGAAGAAAGCCTTGAATGATGTAGCCATGTAAATTGTAGCTTCATGATAGGGCACTAGATCTTGATGGCGAACTTCGTATGTTCCTCTAACCTGATTGACAACCAGTTTAGAATCACCGTAGGCTTCAAGATATTCGACTCCCAACTGTTTTGCTAATTGGAGTCCAATGAGCAAGGCATTGTATTCAGCCACATTGTTAGAGCATGGCTGATCTAAGGAATAAGCTCTTTGGATAGCTAAACCTTCTAGAGACTAGAACAATTCCAACTCCTGCGACAATGGTCCCATTAGGTCCGATCTGGGATGCTCCGTCGAAGAACAGACGCCTGGTAGGAAATTCTTCAGAGATTATGTTTGATTCCAATGTTTTGTCTGGAATTTTATCATAAAGCTTAGATGTCTCCGGAACAGGATGAGCTGCTAAATAGTCAGCCAGTGCTTGACCCTTAACAGACTTTTACGGAACATAAACTATGTCGTATTGGGCTAGCAGAATGGCTCATGTAGCCAGTCGAGAATTGAGTGTGCTGGGTTTCTTTATTAGTACCCGAAGAGGATTAACTCGGGAAATGACGTGAATGGTTTGGCCAATGATATAATGCCGAGTCTTTTGAACAGCGAACATAAGAGCTAAGCATTCTTTCTCAACCGGACTATAACGGTGTTCAGCACCAATCATTGTACGACTAAGATAGTAGATGGCTTGTTCATGGCCATCTTTGTTCTTCTGGGCAAGTAAGGCACCCAGTGAATGATCCATAGCACGGACATACATTAAGAATGGTATGCCTGAAATTGGTGGCACCAAGACTGGTAGGTTCATCAGATATCGCTTTATATCGTCAAAGGCTTATTGACATTCTTCGGTCCAAATGAAAGATACACCCTTCTTCATTAACTGAGTAAATGGTCTGCAGCGTCCAGACAGATTTGAAATGAATCTCCTGATATACGCAAGCCGACCTTGGAATCCTCGTAGCTCTTTTAAGTTGCGTGGAGGACGCATCTCTTGAATGGCTTTGATCTTCTCGGGATCCACGTGTATACCTTTAGAGGTAATGACAAAGCCGAGAAATTTACCACTAGAGACACCCAAGAATGACTTGGTGGGATTCATTTTTAACTGATGTTGGCACATTAGATTGAAGATAATTCTTAAATCTTGGATGTGATCTTCCTTTAGACGACTCTTGACAGCAATATCATCAACATAGCATTCGACAGTCTTACGAAGATGATCTCGAAAGATGGTACTCATAGCACGTTGGTAAGTTGCACCAGCGTTCTTGAGACCAAATGGCATCACTGTGTAGCAGTAGACTCCGCAAGGGATGCGGAAAGAAGTATGTTTTTCATCTTCAGGGTTCATCCGAATCTGATTGTATCCAGAGAATCAATCCATAAAGGATATTCTTTCAAACCCACAAGTGTTGTCGATCATGACATCTATGATAGGGAAAGGAAATTCATCCTTTGGACAAGCTTCATTAAGATCCCGGAAGTCGATGAAACTCGAACTTTGCCAGTTTTCTTCAAGACAGGGACAACGTTGGCTACCCAATCTGGATGTTGTTCTTCTCGAATAAAGCCACAAGCTATGAGCTTTTTGACTTCATCATCAATGGCGTCCATCATTTCTGGCTTGAATCACCTTTGCTGCTGTTTGACTGGCTTTGCATTAGGCAAAATATTTAGTTTATGAGTAGCAACTTTGGGATCTAAACCTGGCATATCTTTATAATTCCAAGCAAAGACATCAATGTATTCTCGAATAAGAAGAATTAATTCTTGCTTATCTTCCTCTGGAAGGTTCTTGCTGATGAATATTGGACGAGGTGACCCATTTTCTCCTACGTCAATTTGAACTAATTGATCTTCGGTAAGAGGTTCTCGTTGTTCGAATTGGAGTTCCCATTGGGTGTCCATTCGTTGGACCCAAGGATCTGTTTCGAGATTTTCTTCGATATCTTCGTCATAACCTTCCGGGAGTTCAGCGGAGACCATGTTAGAAGATACGATCAATCGATGAACTTGACCGATGCTGGTGTCAGAATCCTATGATCTAGAATCAGAAGAGTTGGAGCGCTCTTCACTATCGGATTCAGAGACTTCTGGAGATAAGATCAGAGGTGAAGTATATCCGAGACCTCTTTTCGTCCTGCTGTAGTACATCTCTAATTTTCTTTTCGGAACAACCGTACGAATAGGAGTTCGTCTACCCTTGCCATAATTGAGGCCATTCTTGAAGTCATAACCCATCTTTCGGATGATGTCTTTTGATTGTTGACTATAACGACGAAGTTGGAGACGTCCCATATCGTTATTTTTGCTATCATTCGTATAGCTGAATTTTTGTTCTGGCCCTTTACTAAAAAGTATTGGACTCGCACCTCTCTTTCGAGAAGGGACAAAAAAATATGAGTCATCTGGATGTTCAAATAATACTTCCGTCTGAAGGGATTGTACGACTCCTATTGTAAATGACTGAAAGCTGTCTAGCATATCCAAATAGCATTTAGTATGATAAATGACATCAGTATACTGGAAAGTAGATGCTTTTTCATTGATTTGTACATCCATATTTACAACAGGACCTTTAGCCTTAGCCGGCTTGGTCAGATCGATTACAGAAGGAGGATCAGAAGAGGAAGGAGTTTTAGGCTTGTTGCGATGAAGGTCGATAACAAGCGGCTCAGAAGAGGTAAGCTCCTTTTTCTCCTTGTTACGACGGAGGTCGATAACCAATGGCTCAGAAGAGGTGAGCTCCTTTTGATCTTTGTTACGACATAAGTCGATAACCAGTGGCTCAGAAAAGGTGAGCTCCCTTTGATCTTGATTGTCACCAGTCGATTGCTTCTGGGCTGGCAAATGAATAGCTAGTGGTTTGGAGGATTAAGGATGAGAGACACGTCCTTTGACAGGTATAATGAGAGTGCCACTGGGCACTGCTTCTTGTTCTTCTTCACCATCCATGGCCGAAACCACCTTCATAAACTCTTCTTTGTACATGCGAGCATCGTTGCAATATGCTTCGACGCCCTTGAAAGGGTAGAGATCTGCAACTTCTTTTTGGACCTTCCCTTTATCATCAACGTATTTGAAGCATTGATGGAGAGTGGAAGGAACAATGTTGTGTTCTTGAAGGAATGGTCTCCCCAGAAGAACATTGTAGGAACAACCATGGTTTGTCTATAATGTAGAAGGTCACCTTCGTACGAAGATTACCAATTTAGAGTTTTAGACGTATCTTGCCTAAAGGTTCACTTCTTCCCTGGTTGAATCCCAGAATGATGGTGATAGTGCCGGAGAGGCTATACACTAGAATCTTCAGAGCATCCAACATAGTCTTAGACATGATGCTGAGTGCTGACCCTGGATCTATCAGAATACGAACGACCTTCATGGAGTCGACGTATCCTGTAAAGTAAAGAGGACGGTGATGTCGACTGTCTTCTATCAACATGTCATCTTGTGTGAAGGTAATGTTTGGAATTAATTCCAACACACTGTGACAGTGAAGACAAGAGACAGGTTCTGAGTCAGGTTTCTTGAGAAGAGTTAAGCAAGTGTCTGCCTGCATCAAAGCCTCACTCAGTATTTCTCGAGTCTCTTTAGAGAGGCGTAAGAGCTCGAAGATAGACAGCCTAGCCGGTGTGTTGGCCAGTTGAGCCAATATATCAAAGTTATATGGCTTTTCAAGTCCATAGAGGGATGACTTCTTCAAAACTTTGTCGAAGCGGACTTGTTGTTTGCCTTTGTCAGCTGCTGCTGATTTAGGAAGAGTTAGTTCCGCAACCGGTAATGATGTAGAAGGGATGACTTCTGTAGAGACAGGCTGTACTGGAACAGCCTCGAAGGATGAAGCAGGATCCTCCTGAGTTTCGAGATGCTCCCGTTGATAGGTTTTCCCTGACCTGGTGCCCAACAGGATCTCTTCTTCAACTATGGGGTCAAAAGACACCATATTGCAGCTCTTTGTCTTGCCCTTGGAGCGTTGCTTGGAGGAAGAAGGAACTTCAAAATCTTTAGCAAGATCAGGATAGATCCACATAATCTCGCCATTATCAAGGGATAAGGGGATAAGACCTTCACGTTGTGGAGGTGGAAGATTCTCAATCTCAAGAATGGTTTTGGGAATGGGAATGACGCCACTCTGCACCACTTGTGGCGGGAAGTCACCAAACTGTACAAAAATCATATTGGCTGTAACAGTCTTTTCATCCTGTTGGAGAGTGATAACACCGGCGTTGACTAACTCTTGAATCTTGCCTTTGAGCACATAACATGCTCGAGTTGGATGCCATATGAACCTGTGATAAACACAGTACTTAGGGTGGTCAGTCTTACCGACTTCATCAGGCTTCTTCGGGTCAGGAAGTTATAATTTATTGCTCTTCAGCAAACAGTCGAAGATGCTCGCTGTATCATTTTCATCAAAGGAATACTCTACTTTTGGGCAAGGTTCCTTTGGTGGAGGTGCAGAAGGAGTAGAGGTAGACATGGGATGAGCCACATTAACAGCCAAGGATTCCTTGTTCTTGAGGTTGATATTCAAGGTTTCTTTGTTCTTGCGATTGTTCTGGCGATTACCACCACCGGATGCAGAAGATTCATCTCGATCAGGGTTAGACATATGTACCTCCAACTGTTTAAACTTATCGGCACTCACTTCAGCTGCTTTAGCGTTGACAATGAATGACGGCCAGTCCTGGAACTGTGTTGACCCCGACCATATGCTGATGATAGGCAACAAGTTTGACTTACAAGTGTCTATCGTTATAATAGATGGGGTTCCGGGAGGCATTTTGAGTGCTTCTCGGCGGAATCGTTCAATGAAACTCTCAGTAGTTTCATTATGTGTTTGCTTGATCTTGTTGAGGGCGAATATAGTCATATCGTTGATACCCTCGTAGAATCGTTCCAGGAACATCTGCTTGAGCCCGGCAAATGAAGAGATAGAGCCGTCAGGTAGGCTGCAGTACCAATCATATGCTGTACCGGCTAAACAACCAACAAAGACTCTGGTAAGAAGAGCATCACTTGGCTGGAGCTGGACAGTTATTACCTCGAAATGGTTAGTGAACTGACTCGGAGAAGTGCTGCCGTCAAACAGCGTGATTGTAGAAATCTTGTACTTTGGCGGGAATGGGACTTCCTTCCATTCTATTGGATAAGGTTGTTTGATCCCAAGCCTCTGTAGACCGTCTTTCTTTTTGAAGGCCTCGAACTGATTATGTAGTAGTTTTATAGCCTCATTGGCATCTCCTGAGGATGGAGAGGTAATAGGCTGGCTCACCGTGTTAGGAGGAGGAACAGCATGGTAAGCACTACCCCCAGCCCCTGAATGACTGGGTGTAACCTGAATAGGCATTGAGGCTACAGGAGGGGACGGTACCCCCAGACCTACATTGACAGGCACCGATGATGCTATAATCTCTGGATTGACAGCAGGTGCAGTCGGTGATATTGTATGTTGGGCTATGATAACAGTATGCATACTTGCGATCATTTCAGCCATGGTCTTCAATTTATCTTCCAGTGCGGCAATTCATTGTTCTTGATTGGCCAAACTAGAAGCATCTGGATCTTCAGTGACTACATAGGCTGACACTTCTCTGGGCACAGTAGACGACACTGTCTGTTCAGAGCTTTCAATGTATGCATCATAATCAGAGAAAGAGTCGTCCCCTGAATAAGAAACAGAGAAGTGACCAAAAGGATCTTGGAGAAGATCTCTACGACCGGCTGTGTCTCGACTTCGAGATCGGGTGTGTCGGAATACTCCTTCAGAGGATTCATGGAGTAAATCCAGATATCGTTGACTGGGCTTACGGGGTTTGCCGTGTTTTGAACATTTCCTACCCCCGGTGTCTCGAGAAGCCATGTTTACAGAGGCATAGAACACCTCGTCTTCATCTTCGGACATTGGTTCAGAAGTTACACGATCGAAGAAAGATCATTTTGTCATCTGGCAACAACACTTAATAACCACCTTGTGATTACAACGGTGTTCTAATGGTTGGATTGGAGGTATCGAGGTGTTATTCCGCTTCTGTTTGAGGTGTTCCCGAATGTCAGGGATATGTTCTTTGACGACATTCGAAACATGATTCTGATTCTTCAGATGCCTTGTCCCGTGAGTATACAGAGAAGTACTCAACTCATTGGCATAAGTATCAGGATTTTTCCTCCTGGAAGTTTGTTTTTGAAGCAAGTTCGCCTTCGACGTTGGTTGCTTGCGTTTCATAGAAACTGGTCTGTTGAGATAAGTCCGTAAATCGACAAACTCACCCCCAGGGGCTTCTGTCTGAGATACCAACAATTTCCCCTGCTTTGAGCGGGACATCCGAAGAGTTGGGAGATCTTGGAAATGTGCAACTGGAGTAGGCAAGATTCCACTCTGATCAATATTCTACCCTTTAGCAGGGATAGTTTTTGAACTGTTTAGTGCCGAGGCACATTCAGATGGATCTTCTGCGATAAAAACCGGAGAAGACTGAGAAAAGACCAAAGGGCCTTTTCCTTTATTTTGTGAAGAAGGGTTGGCTAAAGAGCGTTTCCCTCTATTATTTTCCAGATTCTGAACTAGGGAAGATTGAGAAAAGACCAAAGGGCCTTTCCGTTTATTCTGAGACGGAGGAGGAGCAGTCAAAAAACTACCCCCTGTGGGTTGCGCAGGAACAACAGGAGGCTTTAAAAGGGGGACAGGGATTTTCCCTTTATTATTAGAAGAAGGGAGAGTAGTCAAAAGACTATTCCCTTTGGGTTGCGCTGAAATAGTACAAGCAGCAATTTGCCTTCTGGAGGAGATGACAGATGGCTCCTTGGCCATAGAACCAGCAGAGAGTGCAACATGTGCTCTAGAAGAAGTAGCAAGTGAAGCTTTGGTCACAGAGGACTTAAGTTGCGCTATGTTCAAAGGAGTGGTGGATTGCGCAGGAGGGAAGGAGGTTGCCAACTGCGCCAGAAGGAGAGGGGTCTTGCATTTTGCCATAGCAGCATAAGTTGTGGATTGCGCTGTGGCAAGAGGAGCAGTGTACTGCGCTTGGGTAGTTGAAGCTCTGGCTTGCGCTTTGGCAGCACAGGTGGTGTTTTCGCAAGGACAGAAGTGGTTACTGGTTCCTTGGCAGCAGAGACAGCAGGCTGCACAGATGACTGCGCAGAGGACTTCGGAGTCCACACTGAGCGGACCTTGCTCTTGGCAGAAGCCACAGCGTGACGAGTAGCCCCAGAGTTGATCATCGCTTCATAGGCAGTCTGGTTGACCTTCACAACCAGCGTCTTCTG
The DNA here is from genome assembly GCA_029216955.1 of Iris pallida. Taxonomy (NCBI): domain Eukaryota; kingdom Viridiplantae; phylum Streptophyta; class Magnoliopsida; order Asparagales; family Iridaceae; genus Iris; species Iris pallida. The sequence goes on from JANAVB010002796.1 coordinate 2,284,246, forward strand.
CGTCTTTCCGATAGACGCAACGTCACATTGAGTTATCACTTCCTCGTCGGAGGAGAAAGTCGTCCCCAGCAGAGTCGCCATTTTGTTTGCAAAAACAAAAGTCTTTTATTTCACAAACTTTTAAAAAATAGTACAAGAGTACAATGAATTCTGGGAAAGTACAACTATAGGAATCCGATCTGAAGACGATCGCTTTATCCCTTGGACGATGTGAACTTTGAAGACGATAGCCTCTGAAGAATGCAGCAGCACTTGGACAAGAACTCCTGATCTCTGATGATAATATGATCTGATCCTCTTAATGAAGGACTTGAAACTCTATTTATAGAGTTCTAGAAATAACTATTTTGTAGTTATTCTGGATTTCACATGATGAACTGCGCTGTCGACAGACTGCACAGACTGTAAACTGTGCTGGCCTATTGGGCAGTTGCTCGATCGTGGGCCAACTGTATTCAGACGCGTGGCATTGTTTGATTGAAATGCGCTTGGTCGTGAACAGACGGTTGCCATGTGGCGAGCAATTGATGGCATGTAAGCCACGTAATAAATGTCAGTTATTTGATGAATCGTGCTAACCGAATAGCACTAGCTTCAGACTGCGCTTCCTTCTAGTCAATAGATAGCGCTAGTATTCGGACTTGGTCAAACTGCGCTGAGGTTGGACTGGCAACCTGCACTGAGGTTGTACAGCTATTCTCGAGCGCTGTGCTGCACAAGAAACGAACGGACTCCTCGTTTTTCGGGCTGTCAAGCTGTCAGAAGATCTAATCTTTGTCAGGTAATGATGGCGTTGCCACGTCAGCGTAGCGCGCTCGGGTGGTAGCACAGTTCAGCTCGCGTGTTTGATTTGCAGCATAATCTATCTCCAGCACAGTTCATTGAAGGATGCTCAATTGAGACTTCTATGCCTATTTGATAGATGCAACTTGATTTTTAGGACATACAATGGCGAAGAGGTCGCCCGGGACCAAACGATCCAAGGCAGCGATCACGTCCGAGATCAGGGAGCCGGGGAGGGCGAACGAAGAGGGGAGATCGAGGAGTCCACGGGCGGCGACGGAGAACCCGTGACTACTGAGGGCGCAGAGCCAGCGGGGTGGGGGGGCTATGTGCCTGGCTAGGGAAGCCATGTGCATCCTGATGCGAGGGGGCTATGCGCCGGTTGAGAGGGTGCATGCGCCCCCTGGATCTGGGGCCAGTGAGAGGCAGGGGCCTCGGCTAGGACGGCCGGAGTGCCGAAGGTATATATATATATATATATATATATATATATATATATATATATATAGCCAATGACCCACTAGCCTAGTGTTAGTAGTGAGGCATGCAGCCCAAGTGATCAGGAGATCGATTCCCGGTTGGAGCGTTCGCTACAATAACCTTCTTTTATATATATACATATATATATATATATATATATATATATATATATATATATATATATATATATATATATATATATATATATATATACTATATAATAGGAAAACTTAGATGGTGAAACTTTTGAATTCCGAAAATACCCTTACATACTTATACTAATTAAAAATAGTTCATTAATTTTATAAGGACAACTTAGTAATTAGAAAGACTACTCTTTGGTCTTCTTAAAAAATCTTCCTAAACTAATTAAGAAATATTAAAATACGTGCAAGGCACGTGCACATATGCTAGTATGTATATATAAGAAAACCCCCTATTTTATTCCATAAGCCTGAAAGAGCCGAAGCTATACAAGTGTAACATAAGGCGCAAAATGCCGAACCTATACACGTATACTAAATAAAAGAAGGGGTGGAAAGGAATGCGAAAACGACTAGGCCGGGGATAAGAGGGAGTTCCAGAATGCCGACTGGTCGTGCTTGCAGAGGGGTTTCCTCTTACTGTACTGCCTGATGATCTCTGTAATCAGCTGGTCAGCAGAGAACTGATGACCTTCGTATCTCGCTTTGTTACGATTCTTCCATAGCACCCACGTAGCAGCGGACGCTGCTATTTGATGGCCATGGGATGCCGAGCCCCAATTCCCGATACGTTCTTCATAGCTCTCGCCTCCAAGCTCCATCCGACAGCTCTTGGATAGAAGGCTCCAAACCTTAACCGGAATGTCTCCCCAGCAGAAGATGTGGTCTATCGTCTCTAATTGACGATCGTTACAACATGTACAAGCGGAAGCAAGGCTATAGCCAATAGTGCTAAGGGTGTCGTCGGTGGGAAGGATTTTGCGCAGGGCTCTCCAAATGATGAAGGACCACTTCTTGGATATGCATCTCTGCCAGAACTAAGCGATGCTAGGGGAAGGGGTCACAGCATCTCTGACCATCCTTCTGGCCGATCTGACCGAGAAGAAGCCCGATGCGTCTTCCTGCCATCGGAACTGGTCAGCGTGGGTCCCGATCGTCACTCCGCCATTACGGATGAGCTCAACCGCCTCGGGACCGGTCCAGTCCCGCACCTTGATCCAGTTCTAGTTGTTGACTATGGTGTCCCACTTGTCCTTGATCTTGCAGTACCTGTGAGCTTCTGAGCGGTTTAACAGTAAGGTGTCTCCAACCCATCTATCAAGGAATGCTGATGATTCACCATCGTCCACCGGGAGATGCATCACCGTTTCGGCTAGAGAACGCCCGATCAGCATACGGCGCCACGCTGCAGAGGACCTGCTATTAGAAATGGCCTTCATCGAAAATCATCCGTCTGCCTCTGGACTGCTTAAAACCAGCATCTCGTCCGGCGTCAGAAACAGCCACCACCGCCATCACGATTGATCAAAAATAATTAAAATTACATCAATCCTATGCCTCCCGAAGGAGTTCACACATAATCTAGATTGAAAAATTAAAATAATAAGCACGAACAACCCTCGTGATTTTAATTACATCCACAGCAACAACAACATCCACGACATATCCGTGGTTTAAACAACACAATCAAAAAAACATGCATTGGACCATAATAGTTGGATCTAAGATGCCTGCAAAATCGAGTTAGAACAGATCTACATCTACCGACTATTAAATAGTGCAGATTTTATTGGACAACATGGATGTATCAATCAATACGTACATCCAAAGTGGCTCTGATACCAATTGATGGAACTGGGGATTCCCAAGACCCTTTCTTTGGTGTGCGTATTGATCGATAGAAAGTTAAACAGATCTAATACGTATTCTAACCCTTCATAGGCGAAAACTAGGGTTCATGAATTATACCTGCGACGGAAAATAGACAAGTAATTCCTGGCAATCTCGAGCGGACGACCCCAAGATCTTCTGCACGTATTCCTTCCTCGAGTTGGACGTCGTATGGGCGACGATATCCCAACCTTTTCTTCTTCTTGGCAGCCCTCTCTTTCTCTCCTTACGTGAATCACGAATTTAGAGAAAGTTTCTGATTTTTTGATCGATAATATGGCGGCCAGAGAATAGAGGATATATATAGGCTACGACAGGGACCATGAGGAGAAATTAGGGTTAGGCCTCCTAACGGATCTGGATATCCCGTGTTCAGCCCGAATACACAATCCAGGCCCATTAACAATAGCTCGGTCCACTAATGAGCTATTGTTGCACTACCTCCCTAATCCCAAATTATGTTTATGGGCTCCTTTTATTATATGCTCGTTTGGCTCCCCATGTTAAGATATCGTATATCCGTCGATCAAATTAAGTTACTGACAACTATATTGATTCGACATCTTTTATCCTTAAGTAGTACCGCTCAACTTTATTTGTCATGTCGGATATAATCCACCTGCAGGGTTTACATGACAATCCTTATGAGCTCCTTAAGGGGACATCATCAACCCGATGTATCGGGACATGGATTCCATTTATAATCAACAGCCCATCATACATACAATGTTATTACCCAATTCATAGAGGTTGTTAATCCATAATGAATCTCACTCTTTTATGAGTCAAAGTAATGCACACTTCATATACATGTCCATTATTATATCCGGATTAAGAGCACAAGCATCCATAATAACAGAGGTGTTTGTTCTCTTATGTAGTCAGTACAAAGAGAACAATCTTAAGTGGTCCTGTTCAATACACACAAAGTGTACTAGTGTAAACCTATAGTCAAGATAGACTAATACCAGATTACACTACAACCTTTCCAATAGATTGTCCAAGTCCATCTAGGTTGTGAACTATTTATATACTCCATAGGAAACTAATAATATGATCTTCTGTGTGACACCACACACCATATTATCTACAATATAGAATATCAAAAATTTGCATTAACACTTGTAACAAATACAATATGCAAACATTTGCCCATATGATTCTTATTCAAAATTTAAGGAAATAAGGTTACTACAAAAGTGATGCTTTTAGTATATAACCCTAACACTCCACACTATGTTGGTCCAGGTTTCGAAGAATCCGAATGCTCTGAAGACCCAGATCATGAATTGCCAATCCAATCTGTCATAAGATTTCTCCATGTCTAATTTGATAGCAATATTGCTCCCTCTCGCCGGGAAATTCATACAGGTGATTAATTCTTGAGCAAGCATGATATTATCCTGGATGTTCCTGCCACGAACGAACCCGCTCTGCTCCTCTGAGATGATCTTAGGAAGGAGACTAGACATATGAGAGGCGACGATTTTGGATATAGTCTTGTTGGTGAAGGTGCAAAGACTTATGGGGCAGAAATCGCGGAATGTCTCCGAGTTGTCTTTCTTCGGGATGAGGATCAGATTGGTGCTCGAGATAGCTCTTGGGTACCTCGTTCCTTGGAAGAAGGCAGTGACCGCTGCATGGATGTCGGCCTTAATCATGTCCCAATAGGATCGAAAAAAAACCCCAAAAAACCCATCCGGTCCTAGAGCACTGTGTTGGTCGAGAGCCCAGACGGCTTCCTGCACCTCGAGCTCGGTCGAAGGGAGCTCGAGCTGGATGTTGTCCCCCTCGGTTATGAGGTGGGGAATTTCCTCCAGGAAGGTCCGGTCCTTGGTAATCGTCTCCTTGGTGAACAGGTAGGAGTAGTACTCTGCCGTCGCCGCTTGGATGCTCTTATAATCTTTGATGGTGTTCCCATTGTTGTCAACAATTTGGTGCAGAGTGAGCTTCTGCCTGCGACCGTTGACGTAGGCATGAAAGTAGCTAGAGTTCTTGTCTCCCTCGCTGTCCCATTTGAGCCTAGCTTTTTGCTTCCAGAAGTCGGTCTCCACTTTCAACCGGAATTTAAGGATAGCCTTGGTGAGGTTAAGAGCAGACCTAGCTTTCGAGGATTTGTCGTTCAAGAACCTGATTTTAGCTCGACTGACGTCATCCTCAGCCTCGCGGATAGCCTGAAAAATGTTGCCATAAGCTTGCCTGCTCCAGGACGCGAGGGCTTTCCTCGTGGCTTTGAGTTTGATGGCCACACACACACACACACACATATATATATATATATATATATATATATATATATATATATATATATATATATATATATATATATATATATATCCATCGAGCTGGGCAACCAGACCCACACCTAACAAATCTTCTACGACAACCACATCATGTTCTGCAACTATTGTCATTTAAGAGGTCACCTACCAAAGCACTGTCACCGACTTCACCCAGAACTCAAGAAGAAATCCGTCTAGAAAGTCAACGAGCAAACAGAGGGGAGGACTCCCAAGCCACCCCTTCTACCTCTTCCAAACTCGCACACTCGATTCGGTTCTTAAGACGGCCAGACAGACAAGAGTGATAGTAAAGCCCTAACCCCATTCATCGCACAAAACATCGCTTTCTTCAACCAATTCGACATCCTAGAGTCGGCCGACTCGGAAGCTCCAACGGAGACGGCCTGCCCTCTAGCTATTTCTATCCTCTCCGAGATAGCGCCCAACCCCCATACCACAGAGGGGGTTCAGGCGATCACTGATACCAGCAAGGAAGATCAACAACACTCCAACGAGGAGCCTCTTGAAGAAACCCTTGCTATCATCCCCAACGAAGCTGACCAACTACACACCAGCGATAATCCAGTTGAAGAAGCCCTCGCAATCCTCGGGCCAGACCAAGCTAAGAGAGGACTATAGGTCCAAGCCGCAGGTTTCCCTCTCCAGCAAGCTATCATTATGATTGGGAGTGCTAGCGACTCCCTAGTCATTCCCACTAACGGTCCCTCCCTGGACTTCGCTGGGGAATTGATAGACCCCCCCAAGGCAACGCTCGAGCAATCCAGACGAGACTCTCCCTCCTCGTCTAAGGTGAAAGCGCATACCCCGTACGGGAAATATACCGAAATAGGAACCGCCGAAACATCAACCATCCAAACAAGATCCGCCCCCAAGCGAAACAAAAAAACCCTCCCACAACCTCATTAATGCTTAACATCCTATCCTGGAATGTCCGCGGTCTGGCGAACAAACCTACATTAAGGAGAATTTCCAGCCTTCGGAAAATCCACAAGATCGACATCCTCATTATTATAGAACCCAAAATTCCCCTCAAAAGATTAAAATCTATCCAGTTGTAGCTGGGCCTACCCACGGCCATAGCAGGCAGGCACGATATTTGGATCCTCTGCATGAAGGACGTCAACCTCGGAGTCATCCAGGACTCCGGGCAAACCCTCTCCTGCTGGATGGAATACCCCATGCTTCCCGAGCGTGCTATCCTCTCAGCGGCCCATGGCAGCTGTGAGATCGCTGAGCGAAAACACCTCTGGAATGACCTTCTTGACATCTACATCCACAACACCAACTCCCCTTGGCTTTGCATTGGGGACTTCAACACGATCACCCGCAGAGAAAAGAAAATCGAAGGCCGGCCACCCCCGACATCAGCCATACAAGACTTCAACAACTTCATATTCAACGCTCAGCTCGCCCCTCTCCAGTTTAACGGCAACGAGTTTACCTGGTGCAACATGCAGGAAGGTGACCGCCGTCAATACTCCCGATTGGATAGAGCCCTCACGAACGCTCTCTGGTACGGAATGGGGTTTAATTCCAAACTGTCCTACCTCAACTCCTCAGAATCTGACCACGCCCCTCTGCTGGTTGAAATTAAAAACAATACCAATCCAGCCAAAAAGAGCTTCCAATTCCTAGATTTATGGACCGATCACCCCCAATTTTTGGGCATCGTTACAGAAGCTTGGAATCGCGACGACTCTCCCAACCCCCTCATCCGAGGGAACAACAAGCTTAAAGCAATGAGAAAAGGTCTATATAATTGGAGCAAACATGCCTACGGGGACATTTTTTAAGCTGTTCGGATTGCAGAGGACGATGTCACCCGTGCCGAAGCCATATTCGCTTCAGACCGATCCCACGCGGCCAGGAAAGCCATGAACCTCACCAAGGCAATGCTCAAATTTAGGCTCAAAGTGGAGATAGACTTCTGGAAGCAGAAAGCAAGGTTGAAATGGGACAACGAGGGGGATAAAAACTCGAAATATTTCTACGCCTGCGTCAACGACCGCAGACATAAACTATCGATCCACCACACCGTTGCCGAGAATGGGAACATCATTACAGATGATAAAAGCATCCAAGCAGTTGCAGCGGATTTCTTCTCCAAATTATTCTCCAAAGAGACGGTTCACAAAGATAGAGACTTCCTGGACCAAATCCCCACTCTCATAAATGACACCGACAATGCCCAGTTGGAACATCCCTTGACCGAACAGGATATAAAATAAGCAGTATGGGCGTTGAACGAGCACAGTGCCCTAAGACTGGATGGCTTTACGGACGTCTTCTTTCGCACATGCTGGGATATAATCAAGCAGGACATCACCGATGCGGCAATCGCATTCCTTGAAGGAGCTACTTACCCCAAAGCCATCTCCAGCGCCAAGCTCATCCTTACCCCGAAAAAAGAAAATCTAGAATCCTTTCGCGACTTTCGACCCATCAGTCTTTGTACTTTCACCAACAAAATAATCTCCAAGATCATCGCCACCAGAATGGCAGGTATGCTCCCCAAAATCATCTCCGAGGAACAAAGCGATTTTGTTCGAGGAAGGAACATCCAGGACAATATTATCCTAGCCCATGAGTTAATCACCAGCATGAAGTTTCCAGCTATAGGGGGGAAATATCACCGTCAAAATTGACATGGAGAAAGCTTACGACAGACTGGATTGACAATTTATGATCTGGGTCTTCAGGGCATTCGAATTCTCGAAAAATTGGACCAACACTGTGTGGAGATCCATTAGCAACTCATGATTCTCCACAGTTATCAACGGCCAAATAGAGGGGTTCTTCAAACCTAGCTGCGGTATCAGACAGGGCGACCCTCTATCTTCCACGGTCTTCATCATAGCAGCAGATGCCCTGAGCAGAAACCTTAACAACATGGTCAGCACCCCCAACTTCCAGTACTATCACACATCCAGTAGATGCCTAATCATCACCCACCTAGCCTTCGTCGACGATTTACTCATCTTCCCATCCGAAGAAATTGGTACGATGGAGGTGGTCCACAACACCCTGAAGAGATACTCTAGATGCTCCTGGCAGAAGATCAGTCATTCCAAGAGCATTATCTACGCCCACCACAGCATCAAAAGAGAGCACGCACTCAGTCTCTCCAACTTAACATCCTTCTCTGTTGCCCACCCTCCGTTCAACTATCTCGGTTGTCCCCTTGTGTACGGAAAATCCAACGCTGGCATTTTTGAGAACTTGATCACGAGAATTAGGAACAAACTTGAGGGGTGGCATAATGCCACTTTATCCCCAGGGGACAAAATGATCCTCATCAAACATGTGCTCACTTCCATTCCCATCTATACTCTGGCGACGTGCTCCCCGCCCTTGAAGGTTCTCTCATCGATCGAGCAGATCTTTTGTAATTTTTTCTGGGGTCACAACAAAGGTCAAGACAAACACCACTAGGCTAGCTGGAAAGCCATCGCTCATCCCACAGAAGATGGGGGTCTGGGGTTCACCAAACTCACTCATATTGTTAAAGCATTCTCGATGAAATTATGGTAGAAATTTGTACGAGTAAGAACTTATAGACCAGGTTTATGAAAGCCATGTACTTCAAACACATCCACCCATCAGTGGCCATATCCAACAGCAGATACTCGGCGGCTTGGCATCGTATCCTTATCAGACGCAACCTCGCCGAGCAGGCAATGAGACTCCAACTGGGTGGCGACGAGTCAAATCCCTTCCTAAAGAGATAGATAGGGGACAGTTTAATCCCGAGTCTTGCGACGACCCCCAGAAACAGTAGGATTGGAGACCTGTGGAACTATACTAATAACGAATGGAACTGGGACAAGATTCGCGAATGGTCCGGTAACGAAACGGTTGACAGCATTCGCCAGCACGAAATTAGCCTCGGTCGTGATGCCGACGAGCTGAGGTGGTCGCTTGAAGCATCCGGGGCATTTTCAGTGAGGTCGACAAGATTAGCGATCCGAGGGAGTGGGCAAACGAACCTAACCATTGCGCGCTATTGGCATTCCTATATCCCTAAGAAATGGTCCTTCCTCATGTGGAGAGTCATAAGGAAGAAACTGCCGACAGACGAGATCCTTAACTCCATCGGGATTAGCTTAGCGTCAGCTTGCAATTGCTGCTCTGATCGTCAGACGGAGACAATTGACCACATATTCTGGAAGAAGAATCTGCCAGGTGGGATCTGGAGGACCCTTAACTAGCGCTTCAATATAGCACCAGGTGGCGGACGCTTCCACGATCTGGCGGACAACTGGGGTTCAGCCTCCCACGGCCACCAGATCGTAGCAGCGGCCGCTACGTGGGCGATCTGGAAGAATCACAACAAGGCGAGATATGAGGGTTACCATTACTCAGCCGACCAGCTAATTAAGGAAGTCTTCCGGCAATGTCGTAAACGGAGCACCCTGTGCTCCCACAGTACGAAAGCATTCTGGTCTTCGATCCCTACCTAGCTTAGGGGATTCGAGTTTTCTCTCCCCCCTTAGATCATTTTTGTGGTATACTTGTATAGGCTTTCTCTTTTTGTGCCTTGTATACATGTTCGGGCTTCGGCATTTGAGCCTTGGTTAATAAAAGGAGGGGTTCTTTAATATATATATATATATATATATATATATATATATATATATATATGTGTGTGTGTGTGTGTGTGTGTGTGTGTGTGTGTGTGTGTGTGTGTGTGTGTGCACGTGCGTTGCACATTTTTTTTGCTACTTGGAAAGAGTAAATAATAGTAGTATATTATTATTAGCAAGACTAAAAGTCATTAATATTAATTATTCTAAACTTATTATTATTTTATTTTATACATGCATGTAAGACTATTTGGAAAGACGAAAAGACATCTCTCATAATTACCTAGTTATCCCTATTAACTTTAAGTCATCTTTTTAATTAGTAAATATAAGTAAGTGTATTTTTTGAAAACAAAAGTTCCATGGTGAAGCCTAACTTGTATGCTTTGTTACCAGGATGAGTTTGTGCTTGTATAAATTGCTTGTTTGCAGACTTCTTACTAAGGTTCGACTCTTGCATTTTGGTGTGGCTATTCCGAACCGACTTGTATGCTTTGTTACCAGGATGTGTCACACCCCGGTCCTGTAGTACCGATTATCCTTGCTAAGGCATGATGTCACACGAGTATGAGCCCTTGACCCAAAATCTTAATTTTAGGTTATTATGAGTACTGCCATGTTTGTTTATAAATTAGCATAATAGGATATGCTAGTTCAATGGTGATTAAATAAATAAAAGGGGTATTATGCAAACACTTTTTAAAAGAGGGACTTACATGCAACTAAACCAATTCAAATTTTCAACCTAACCGACCCCCTCAGGAAGCCATGTCCATATTCAAATATGAGATCTTCTCCAAATCTCGACAGGACCAAAGATCAATCCAAATTCGATCTCAGCTCTTTCTATAAACATGTATATATATACATCAAGGGATCGGCCAACTCCTCTTCCCACAAACCCTAATTTCTGGTGCCCCAATTCGTAGAGACTAGTGTAATCGAGAACCTGTTACGAAGAAGAAGCTTTGAATCATCAAGTAGGTAATTCTTTATGCTTCTTCCACTCAGTTAAATTCTTAACCCTGATTTAAGTTGGTTTGTCTTCAACAAGTAGTTTAGATGGTCATGTTAATATCTAATAGAAGTGGATGAACATGAGGTCTAGTAATAATGGGTGTTCAGGTATCTCTATAATATGGGTATTTCCCCAAGCTAATTGCAACTAAGGTCCCAACATAAATTCAATAGCTATGTTAGCCTTCAGACCTGGGTAATGGCAGATGGGTTGACATTAGAGGGCAAGCTCAGATGGTACACAGCCAACCGATAGGAATTATCCTTTACATTCAATTAGTAATAGCAGGATATTGTTAAAGGAGCCCTCCTTGTATCCATTAGACATTACTGTGTGGGTCTTTCTTGTACCCAATGGATGCTAACATGAGGGTTTCCCTTGGTATCAATTGATACTGACATAAACCTTCCCTTGTTGTCCATTAGATAAATGAATTTGTGACCTTCCCCTTATACTCAGTTGATACTGATAGATGGGGGGGTTTCTCCTTATTAACCTTTAAATTCTACCATATGAGTTTTCCTCTGTACTCATTAGACACTGACATATAAGATTTTCTTGTATCCATTGGATACTGGCAGGTGAGTATAAGTCCAAGTGTAAGTCCCTGCATAGATATAGGTGTTCTAGATGTATACAGCTATAATGAGTAATGTAAATGTTTGCTTTGGGGTTGAGTAATAGCAAAGGAGGTACACCTTGTCAGCAGTTCTTACGATAAGTTATATATGGGAAATGGGGTGGCAAGGTAGGCTAGGAGTTTGGGGTACCTGTGTCTCACACAGATGGAGGTGTCAGGATCATGGAAATAAGTTGAGCAGAGGCTTGCAACCTAAGTCAACAGTGCAACTAAGAAAACACCAAAGGATCAAATAGGGGATGTACAGTGTAACATCATGTCCCTGAACAAGACAGCCTTGCTAGCATGGACCAGGATGGACTTTCCCCATGTGCATGCTGAGGAAGCCTAGATGAACTCCTTGTATCTGTTAGATGACATCATTTGGGATTTTCTTGTACCCATATGAACTCTTCACTAATGCCCATAAGACCCCATATCAGAGAACCAACAAACCGGTAGATAGGGATACCCATTGAGTATTCAAGTTCAACTTGAGACACAACTCCTATCAACACTAATACATACATTACCTACTACCTGTTCTGACTTTGTCTAGATGTAGGTCGAGTACCTACAATCTTGGGTACAGCCATCCTGCTAATCTAATATTACTCTAGTTTGGTTCAAATCAGAAGTAGGAGGGGGTGTAGATGATAGCTAGGATATGGCCATAAAGGCTATTCTTCTCTAATGACAGGCTGGTTATCACAGGTATAGGCCTACCAACTGACACAATGCTACATCATGTAGCAACTGAACAGAGATTAGATATCAAGCCCCAGGTAGTGTCCTGCAACCTATGTGTCTAACCTATGAACCTTCACTTGTATTCTATTGATACTAGCATTAAGAATTATCTTCATGATATCAAACTGATACTAATATCATTTGGCCATTTCCCTAATATCTGGCACTTTAGATAACCCGACCATGTGAATTGCTACTATTACCATTGTTGTTCTTATTCTCCCTCTCCAATTCTTCGAGGTTATGGGAATGGTAATGGCACTAGTAAGTATAATAGGTGGCTAATGCAAATTAGGTTATGCACAAAATGTATTAAGTTATCCAGTAAAGCAGAGTAGCACATTATAAGTGTATGTGCTACAGGTATAGTGTTAAGCCAAGAGACCATCTTATCCAGAAGTACAAGTTACCTTTGGTATAGTGATCTGAAATGATGCCTATGGATGTGGTTCTTAGCCATAATTGATAACCTGTAGGTCTACAGATGGCATGTTGCAAGTATAAGCATAGGAAGCATCAGTGGTGCTAATGTTAATAGCTATTATGGCTTACCCCTCTTAATTTCGAATGTAGCTAATGACACGTAGGCAAATGACAAATTGCTATGGATCAGGGAAAATAAGCCAGATTTTAGATAGGCTAATAGGTTAGAAAATGGTTGTTGACATAGACTCTTTATCTATTATCCATCAGTTTATTGTAAGAGAACTTCCTTTATATTCAAGTGGTTATAAATTGAATACTGATATATAGCTTTTCCTGGTAATCAGTAAGATCCTGCTGTGGAACCTCCTTCCTAACCTATTGAATACTGAGATAGGAGTTTACCTGATACTAACACATGAGTTCCTTAGACCGAACGAATATTTTTCCTTTATCCTACGTTTTACACTGACCTAAACCTTTCCTCTGTATCCATGGGATACTGAATTCATGGGTTTTTCTTTATACCCGGAAGATACAAACCATAGAGCTCATGCTCATAGCCCTAGGAGTACCATGGGTGACAAACAGGTATCCGTAGATGGCATACCAAAGGTAACCTGTGGCAGGACAATCCCCTACAGCACAATTACATATAGGCATTAGCAGTAGGTAATAGGGTCCAGTGTAGTGCCTAGGGATGCACCATATAGGATAAATGTCCAAAAAAACATATATAAGCAGTAGGATTCTGTTTGCCATAAAAATCAACAACATGTATTACAGAACACTGGAATTGATTGCAAACTCGCGTGTACAAAGAAAGGGCCTAGAAAGAAAGCCTAGGAAACAATCTAAGTACAATTGTTTAGTTTTGATTTTAGGGGGTGACGGTGGAGGCTCGGGAAAGTGCTATCAACTCTGCCTTACTCCGTGGACTATCTGATGCAGTCTCTAGCTCGTGAAGATATTACTTTTTTCTTGAAGGTTGTCAGCCTTTTGCAGGGATGTGGCACCCTTCTATTTATAATAGGATGGATTTTGAGCCGCAAAGATGGCTTACGGCCATGTGGCTGATTAGCACGCGAAGCCCCGCTCTTGGGCTGACATCTGTCGGTTTGTTGGGATTTTGTTGCAGCAAATCTGGGTAGTTGAGGAATTGGTCAGATTGCCACGTGTCCCGTGTAGCATTCTCAGTCTTCGATCATGCTGGGTTGCATAAGACTCATGCATGCGGCCTGGATCACAGTTACTCCCGGCTGCCTGTAGTTCTGGAAATTTTGGGGCCGCATAAGCTGGGCCGCCTGACGTTCATGCGGCTTGGATGACGCTTTTTTGGCCGCATGGAGGCGTACGAACCCTGCTTTTGGGCGATGTCTCACGTCTTATCTTTCTTATCGAAGTGTCAGAATTGTCATGTTTTGCCAGGACTTGTCAGCTTTATCAGTCGAACTACTCCTCTTTGGTCGCAAATTTTCCTTCTACAGTTGTTCGTCGATGGGCCGCATATGTCTTTGAACAGTTATGCGGCTTTCCTTCATGCGGGCCTGTTTGGCCCAAGCTATCTATGCGGCAATTTGTAATCCACATGAACTCCATATTTTTTATGTTTCTATAAGACCCACTTCAAAGTTTCCAAATTACAAATTTGGAATATTTTGAATAAGAAGCATAAAAAATATGTCGAGCCGTAGGGAGTCTTCAAGTTTGTAGGAAGTAGTTTTTGAACTTGAGTCGTAGAGAAATACTGAGCCTCAGGGGGATCCTGAGTCGTAGATAAATACTGAGTCGCAGGGACGCTTCGAGCCGCAGAGAGTCTGCCAGCTGTCACTGCTGCATTTAATGCTCTCGATTCGATTTTGGATTTGGGTTCTCTTTTATCGAGATAAAGCTGACGGTTACTAGGGATAAAATCCCCAAACGTCATTATTATCTTTAATGATCTCGAGAATCGAAGCGGCACCCTTTCTGGAACCTCTATAAATATGAGTGATTTTGAAGAGAATTTTTTCTCTTTTTACCTCCTTATCTTTCATCTTAGTCTTTTTGTCTTCAATGGCTCCCAAAGCTTCCAAGTCGACTGCGGCCAAAGGAAAGAGGCTTGCTTCTCCATCGAGGACGGCGAACTCCTCTTCTACTCACTCCGACGTGTACCCTCACATCAAAGGTAAGGACAGTGGGAAGATGATGGCTATGTCGTGCTATATCACTTTCTGTGTAGTAAGCTTTGGTCGATGCATGCCCTATCTCAGTTGAACCACATGTGTTCTGTATGATAGGGCCGTATAAGCTGAGTCGCATTAGTGCTGCATAAATGATTCAGGATTGATCTTCATCAATACTGCATGGTTGTGCCGCACGAGTGTCTCCTGACTGACCCGCATGGGTGTTTCATACCTCGAGCCGCAGGAGTGCTTCAAGCCGCATAAGTACCTCATTATCGAGTCACGTGAATATTTTGTAACTGGGCCGCATAAATGTCACATGACTACGTCGTATGAGCACTCTTTTCGGGCGGCCTAAGTGTCCCCCGACTGTGCCGCATGAGCATGCGACCTAACCGCATGCGTCTCATGCCGTAGAAGTCTTCGTTTTAGCTAAGTTGATCGGATGAACTTCTAACTTTTATTTCTCTTCTGTCTTTTGCAGTGGACTTGCCTTTAGCTCCCTAGGGGGAACTCTTGATAGGATATGCCTAATCTGCGTTGGGTGTGAGACTTGACCAAATAGTCGATCGTATGTCGACTCAGATTACCCAAAATTTGTGTGAAGACAGGTTAAGGGAGATCAGGAACAAGTTGTTCTTTTACTTGCTTAGTATGATGAATTCTGGAAAACTAGGGGGCATTCATCTGAAGCCCTCCTTCTTGTTTGGAGATGCTATAGTTGTCTCAAATCCTCGCGTCCTGGAGCTTTTTGAGAATTGGGATTTTCTTTCCAATGAGCTATCGATCTATCTTTCTCATATGGAACGCCACTTCTCGCTGTCAAGTTTCAACATGGTGCCTATCGAAAGGCGAATGGCGAACCCCATTACTCAGGACCGGCAAGCTATCTTCGTAGGCAACATCCACTATAATAGACGAGTGCGGTCGGCGGTCGCGACCAGGGAATCGATCAGTTGTTCCGTCATCGGGCTGGCCCCTGGTAGTTTTATAAACGATCTGAGGCCCAATAATCGGCTTACTGAGGCTGACACCTTCCTGAACCAAATTGCCCGTAAAGGATCATATCCCATGGGTAGATTGTCGCTGCAGAATTGGATGAGTCGCTCCCCTCCATAGGTCAACTTGACGCTCTGGATCCTGTCGACTTATGGAGATATTTTACAGCAGCTCGGCCTCTATTATGCCATAAGGGGCACTTGCTATGGTCTCTCTGTGAATGCCAAGCTGTTTATAGCGCTTCTCGAGATGTATAATTGTCGTACGGGGACCTTTTACACACCTGCTGGAGAGATGGGGCTCGCCCTTCACGAGATACATGACGTCTCCAAGTTGCCCTGGGGGGATGAAGTTTATGAGGAGTATACTCCCACGAATAAGGAGTTTGATAAATTAGAGCGACGATTTCCCGGGTTCCTTGCCATTTACCGGGAGATGTTATGTCATCATAGCACTTGTCAACAAATGTCAAAAAAGAAGGACGAGAGTTCTGAGGGGACCCTTTCTCATACGAAGGCCTAGGTCAGTTACTTTTTTAACCTTGGCGCCTCGGGCCGGGTTGTCCCTCGGAGCCCCCAGACCCATGCGGAAGTGGATGCTCAGGTGCAAAGCGCTAAGAGAACCAAAGCTTCTGGTGATAGATTCGGAAGTCAGTCCGACACATTCAGCTACTTCTATCAGGATACCCAACCTTTGTCCCATAAAGCCAGCATGGCCAGATTTCTAATGATATAGCTGAGGATTTGTGTGGTCCCGGGAGGTACTGGTTAGATTGAGAGAATCAGCCGCAATCTGATTCTTCCTGCTGTTAAGTTAGTTTTTAGTGGCAGGTTAGCTCTACTGCCAGCCATGGTGTGTAGCATCCACCGGGGTCTTCGTCTCTTTACGACCAGAATGATAGCTCATGATGTTATGAAGAATTTCTACCAAATTGAGCTACCCTATCATTATCTGATGGGATGGCTGTTAATGCACTGTCCTTCTCTGATGCGACCTGGCCCTGAGGGGAATGCGACAATTCTTGATGCATTTATTTATCAATATCATGATATGCCTTGGACCAGTTCGACCATGCCCAAATGCCGTGTTATGCTCGCGCGGGTGGATAGCTATTCCTTCTTTGTGTCGGTCCTGCCTTTTACTGATGATAAAATGAGGCATCTTTATCTTAATGGCAGTATCGCGCCCCAGGTTTTATCTGAGAGGATGTTTTATTGGTTACAGAATATCCGTCCTGCACATCTGGTGTACCACAACCGTAATGTTGCCTTTTTGGAACCTTATTTGCGCAGTCGGTATTGTAGACAATTTGGGTATTTTCAATTGTTTTTCGATAACCCGAGTCCCTCCTTAGGTTATGAGGGCAGCGTCCTAGATGGTATTCGGGCCTGGTATTATTACAGTGTTGTCTGTACCCAGACTATCTTCTCTCTTCCTGATACCAGGGATATAGTACGCATTTCGTACATGGCATCCCTCTACCACGTCTCTGTGAATGGGCCTCCCCACAATTTCGATGCGAGTACAAGTTTTATAATCGGAACTAGGCTGACGGAAAAGCGTGTAGGGTCCAAAAAGAGGAACAGGGCAGGGAAGATGAAGGCCGTTGCAATCTCTGATTCCTATTCTACTGATACAGAAGAGAAGAATGAGTACAACGATCTGTTGCCTCCAACGACTACTCTGGGGACGCGTCTGCCATCCCCTGTGCCGAGCCCTTCGCCTAAATAAAGTAAGCACGGACCATCAGTTGCTAACTGGCCTCGTTCTCATAAGTGGGTCGCATTTAAGACTCGAGGTTCTGATCATGCGGGAGAGGGCAGTGATACCGAAGCCCTCCCGGAGGTAAGCCTTTTTCCGGCCGACTACCACGTTACTTCAGGTATCTTATCTGATTATTTCTCTCTCTTTCTTTTATGCAGATTGTTGAAGACATAAATCCTCCGGTGCCCGGGGCTGCGTTCGAAACTTCTCCAGTTATAAATACTCTGGTCGAAGGGAGTGCCAGTTTTCCAGAATCAAATGTCGAGGCCGTGAGATCACGATTGGTCGTAACCGACTCAGCTTCACCTCCCTTTGGATTGACAGGGACTGGAGCGACAAATGTAGGTGATTCGGCTGTTGCTGTTGAAGGGGATACGGGGATAGTGGGGAGAATCATGACTGTCCAGAGCGAGTCGCGGACTCCTCCGCCCTCCCCTGGTAAGCAATGTCATATTCTTACTGACGAGGAGGTTCATTCGCTCCTTCTTCATATTCTTCGAGCCAAGTTGATGGTTGGTTGTTCTGGACCTACAGGCCTTGCCTCTCCGCTAACAATAGTGGATATGACAGCGGAGGAGGGGATAGCGGACGATGTTGGGGTAGACCTCCTGCCGAAGAGAAGAAATGGACCTCCCCTCCTCCAAATCAAAAACAACCCGGATGAGCTGAGTTCTAAGCCTCTTCCACCACCAACGGCAGAGATGGTGGTTCCTATACCAGCATCGATGGGCGCAGGGTTGTTTGCAGCTGCCTCTTCCCCGGAGACTGAACTTGCCGCTCTGTCTAGTCTTCAGCTTCTTCGGGTTGCGGAAGAGGAGACCACTGCTGTGCGGGAGTCTCACTGCTCGGAATTTGTTTCCCTTTTGACAGGGTCATCAAGCTCAAGTGTGTCTACTTCCCAGACACCTTCCACTTCCTTAGGTGCTATCCCTTCGACACCGTCCTCCTTGGAGAACTTGGACAAATCGTCAAGGACATAGTCGAAAGCTTTTATCGTCACTTGAAATGGGGGGTCGAGGCTGCTTTGAGGAGAGGGACTTCATTTACTGTGGGCCACCACTGCACCCAAGGCCAGATTACCCTGCTGAAGACTCTCCCAGGTGCAGAAGGGGTAGTTGTCCTTCTGGAGCACAAGCTGGCAGAGGCTAACCAGTGCCTAATCCAGTTGCAGAAACTGCGGCAAGCTGATATGTCTGCCGTGGTGGAGCAGGAACATGCTTTCCTTGTATCAGTCGTGGAGAAGGTAAAAACTATCTGAGAGGCGACCAGGCCCTCCTTAGAGAAGGACCTCCCGGAGCTGTCTCTCAAGTAGGCAAAGCTGAGCCGGGAGGGAGAGACTTTCTTTATTCGTGAGGAGACCATTACTCGAGCTATGGACGAAACTAACGAGCAGCTTCTCTAACTCCAGGCTAGGCTAACATCTCTGGAGACTGAGCTCCAGGCCACTCGTCAGGAGATTGAGAAGATCTGGAAGGAGACTGATAAAGTCACCCGAGCCTCTGCTGCTCTTGAGGAAGCATTGAAGAAATTAGAAGAAAACTAGCAGGCTCATGCGCATCTGGAGGACGCCGAGAGGTTATCCCAGGAAGCTGGACGCCGAGTCAAACTGAAAATTGAGCGCTCAACTGCACAGTTGGAGGGCATCCTTAGCAAGTTGTGTGTTGCTGATGAATAGTGGACTTTGCTCTCCGTCTTTTTTTTGATAGAGCAGAATAGATTCACTCCACTCTGATGATCTTGTAATGTCATTTTGATTGAAGAATATCCCCTGGGGGGGACTTTTTTGTGGACCTATTGCCCTTCGGTGCATTTTTTTTGAAAATGCGAGCAAATAGATTTGAAAAGATATTTTATGGACCTACTACTCTTTTAATACACCGATGGTGAGAGTAATAGATTATGATAGTTTTTGGGGACTCATTACCATTTTTGTGTACTGGCGAGGCGAGTACTGATAACAAGTGAAGAGAAGACCGGCACATTTACTCAGAGGTAATGAGGACATGGTAAATATGGGTCTGATGTATAGCCTTCCTACTCAGAGGTAATAAGGACGTGGTAGGAGTAGGCCAAATAGAGATACACAGAACAACTCAGAGGTGCTATCAACGTGGAAGTTCTTATGTATTGGGTGATTTGTTAATGATGGGTGGAAAAACAACTCAGAGGTAATATGGACGTGGTTGTTTTTCTTGTCTGGAGAAATTTGTGGACCTATTACCCTTTTTGTGTACTGTTGGTGCGAGCAATAGATTAGGATAAGTTCTATGGACCTATTACCCTTCTGCGCACTGGTGGTGCGGGTAATAGATTTTGAAGCGGAGCCCCACAGGGGTGATATGGTCGTAATATATGGTGGTCGAAACATCAAAGCGAAAGTTCAGAGGTGATACACATGACTTATCACTTATAGAGATGCAATGTGAGTCCCCTCGGTAGGGGGAGAACAGAGTGTAAGTTCAGAGGTACCGAGTACATAACTCAACACTCTAGTTAGTATTTATCCTCTCTTCTTCTTTTTTTACCGGCAACCTCTTATTGATTGGATAAGGAACTCCGTCCATGGGGATTATGTCATCAGGAGAGGTACCATTCATCTGTACCGCGAGGTATTCGGCGAGCTCTACATCCTCTTCGGCTACCCCCGGCGATCCCAGAGGTTGGGATGCCGTCTTGGGCAACTTGACCACCGAGGGTCGAACTTGAGATATTGGCTTGCCTGAGTATGTCGGATCGGCATTTAGTTGCCGACTCGTCTTGGGAAGACGAGTGGCAATTGGCTCGACAAGGGATTTTATGTCTTCCGATTATCTTCGGATGGATTTTGGTAACTGGATCACCATCGGCCCTATGATGGGCTTCGACTTTTGAATTTAGGAATCGGATGACCGTTGGTTCCGACTGTGCAGCTTGAATGGGAGAACTAGGCACCTCTTCATCCATGGTTGCAACAAGGGGTGCGGCTTTGCTAGATTTATGGGTCTAGAGGTGAATTATCGAAGGTTTCTCTGGCCCTATGCTGGTCTCCAGTTTGTTGGTGATGTACTTCTTGGATTCTTCATATAAACAAGACTCCGAAGAATAGGACTCAATCCCCTTAAAGGGGTCGATGTTGGCAAATTCGGTCCTTACGAAGCCGTGTCTATTGACATACTTGAAGTACTGGTGGAGGGTGGATGGCACGATCATATAGTCATGTATCTACGGACGTCCCAGGAGGATGTTGTAGGAGGTGTCTGCATCTATGATGTAGCAGGTAACTTCCGTCCTCAGGTCACCAATCTGGCACTTCAACCGGATCTTCCCTAGGGGATAGCTTCTCCCTGAGTTAAACCCGCTAGTGGCAGTGTTGGTTGCTTCTAGCCGGTGCATAGGGATGCCAAAAAGTTGGAGCAGGCTTTTCAGGATGATGCTTATTGACGATCCTGGGTCGATATTCATCCTATCCACCTTGATGTCGCCTATGTATCCAGTATAGTACAAGGGACGATCATGTAAGTTGGTCTTAATCAACATGTCCTGCGGAGTAAATACGATGTTGGGCATTGCATCTGTGCTACCGCCATCCTGTAGATCTGCTGGCTGGTCTTCCCCTGGAGGCTTGACCTGAGCTAAGTAGGCATCAGCATTCTGGAGTGCTTCTCTTAATGCGACACGAAGATCCTTGGAGAGCCTCAGGAGCTCATATAGCGACAACTTTGTTGGCGTATTAGCCAATTGTGATAATATGTCGAAGTTGTAAGGTCTCTCCAGTCCCTGAGGTACATCATTGTGGAGTGGCCTATCGAAGCGGGTTTCCTTTGTCTTAGATTTGTCTGCCAGTGGAGGCTGAGATGTCCTTGGAACATCGGGGGGAGGCAATGTTGCTAGCTGAGGATCTTCAGCTGGACTATCTCATGCGGACTGGACTTGTGCTCCAGACCGGGTAACAACAACTGCAGCTTCTTCAGTTTCAGCTAAAATTGTATGGCAGGCTCTAGACTTCCTGTCCTTCTTCTTGTTGGTAGGAGATGACACCCCCTGGGTAACTTCGGGCACCAAGTCTGGATGCACCCACATGATCTCTCCTCGCGATGTGGTGAGGGGTACCAATCCAGATGTCAAGCTCCGGGCGGGTGGAAGATTAGTAACCTCCATTATTGCCCGGGGGACAGGTATTACCCCGTCTGGAGTACTTGTCAGAGAAAAGTCGTCGAACTGAAGAGATACCATGTTCGCTGCCACAGTAACCTCTTTAAAGTCTATCGACAGAGCTTTGGAGTTGATAAGACTCTGGATGTACCGCTTCAATTAGAAGCAATCCTAGGTGGCATGATGGACATAGCGGGGGAAGTGCCAGTACTTTGGGTCCTCCATTTTTGCTACTCAGGGCTCGCGCCTTGGTGGAGGGAGCTGGATCCTACCCCCTTGCAAGAGCATATCGAAGATAGGTTTGACATGACTATCTTCGAATGAGTAGTTGATCTTGGGCTACTGACCTTCCGCCTATTTTTGTTCAGGCTTCTGAGTCACATCAGTGACCATGGCCTGTTTGCCCTTATTGTCCCGGTTGGTGGTGGCACCACTGTTGTTGTTACTCAAAGTGGAACCAGGACGTCTGCCCTTATCTTCTCCGTCTGGGATGTATAACCCTAGCTGGCGGGCCTTCTTTAATTTTGCCTCCGCGTTGGTAGCACTTATGATGAAGGTCGTCCAATCCCTGAACTGATCGTCACCCATCCAGAGACTAATTGCAGGGAGCAGCTTCTTTTGGTAGATTTCAATCAGGGAGCTCTCTGGATTGCCCTGAGGCAATCTCATCGCGGTTTGGCAGAACCGCTCGATATAGTTCCTCGTCAGCTCCCTCTCTCTCTGAACGATGTCCATGAGAGATGACATCGTCACATCATGCCCCACCTCGTAGAATCTCTCCAGGAACATGTGCTTGAAGCCATCAAAAGAATGGATACAGTTGTTGGGGAGGTTGCAGTACCAGTCGAACGCGATCCCCTCCAATGCTCCGATGAATAATCGCGTGAGGATGGCGTCACTATGCGGCAAGTGGTCCGTGGTGACTTCAAAGTAAGTCATGTAGCGACTAGCAGAGGTCTTCCCATCATAAGAATCGATATGGAATAGCTTGTACCGTGATAAGAAAAGGTACGTCCCTCCATGCGACGGGATATGGCTGCCGTATTCTGAGATCCTGAAAGGAGTCTCGGGCATTGAACATTGCTCGGAGCTCCTGGACTTCCCTCCTAGCCTTCTTGGCTTCATCTGCAGCTGAAGGAACAGATGGTGCTACGAGATCATCACCCAAAGGAGGGACGATCATGTTGGAGTCCGCATTGACTGCGGGCCCCAAGCTTGTTTGTCTGGGCGTCCTTGCTGGTTGAGCTGGCAAGGCGGCTTTGATCTCGTCCACTGACTTGACTAAGGACTGGAGCATGTCTTCCAGCACTTCTAGCCGTTGTCGGTCAGAAGGTGCTTCATGATCATCGTAAGCCATAAAGACTGTCCTGACGTGGGTAGAGGTGGAAGGGATTGTGGCAGAGGTACTCTCGGTGTTGTACCCTTGTATAGAGAAATCGTCAGAGAATATCGGAATATCATCTTCGTCAAACTCGGAAGGGGTGCTACCCCCTGTGCAGGAAGCCGCATCGTCTTGGCGAGGGTGGTGGCCCTCAGGAAAATCCGATTCTGTTGGAGAGTTCTGGGGGATCTCTACCCCCTACCTGTGCTATTGGTACATCGAGTTATCGCATACATTAAGGAGGCTACTACCCCTAGCTTCATCTACTCTCAAGGAGGCTGAAGACGCACCCTCAGGTGCCGAAAGTTCTTCTTGGATCGAGTGCCTAAATAGACACCCCCTGCGGTTGATAGAAACCCCCCAGATGAGGGTCTCCTTGCAATACTGGCCGAGATGGCCGGGCTGGAAGAGCCTGGCTTCTTTTCTTCCTTGCCAGGAGGAACTTTTTGAGTTAAATTACAGGAGGCGAAAGGAAACTCTTTGTCCCCTAGGATTTGTACCTGTCGGACAGGTGCTGGCTGCAGTCGCTGGAAAACTGACTGCCGATCTTCAGGTGCTGCTGATTTGTTACAACAGTAGTTGATGATGACTTGAGTGCAACGACGCCCCGAGAGGGACTCATTGCATGCTGATGCTGCCGTCTTGCGCTTGTGAGTAATCACGTCACGTAAGTCGGTAGGAAGCTGCTCTGTCTTCGCACCAAACTTGTGAACTCAGGGATCCCGAGTGCATGAGTACTTAGGCATCATATTTGCTCCCTGATCCGTGGCTAGTAAAAACACTTGCTCTGGATCTTTAGAGGGAAACATTAAAGACCCACCCTGTCCGTTAGCCCTGTGGGACTAGACGCGGGTGGTTCTGTACAACTTTCCATCAGGAGCCCGTGTAACAGTTAACGGGGCCCACTGACAGTCAGCAACTTGGACAGTTGACTGGGCTGGTTGAGCCCGCACTGCCCTAGACCTTTTTGACTTAGCACCAAAGATGCATAGTAAAAAAGAGTCCAGACTGATACATCTCGTATCTTTAGTGGGCCGCATAGCATCGGGCCCGCATGAGAGGCGGTCGAACACAGAGCTTCTGGCAGGGCCGCATGAGACGTCCTGTCTGTGGGCAGGATTGGTCATCGCATGGACCATCTTCTTACGGCTAGAGCTGGCTATCGCATGGATCATCTTCCTGCGGCGAGAGTTGGCTGCCGCATGAGTTGTCTGCCTGCGGCCAGAGTTGGTTGTTGCATAGGCAGACTGCCCATCTCCTCTCTGTGGCCACCTCTTTGTCCGTATGGAGTTCCCTTGTGCCCCCAAAAATTCAGCATCGTAGTATTTTCCTCTGCTGGATTTGGGGACAGCGGGGTCCTCAGCGGTCGGAAACAGAGCCACAGGAGAGTTTTGGTCACCGCCTTGAGCTGCAGAAGGAGCTTCTTCGAGAACTTGGTCGGGGGCAACAGTTTTGCGCACCGACGCCTTGCGAGTCCTCTTCGGGTTGGCTCGCTTCTGAGATGGGCTGATGCTCCCTTCAGAGAGTAATTCTTCGAAGGCTTGTTGGTCAAAGCGGACCACAAGCATCTGCTGTGTAGAGCTGAGCTTAGACACGTCAGATTACGTCACCAACTTCTCATCAGAAGAGAAGGATGTCCCCAGCAGAGTTGCCATCGTGTTTGCCATAAAAATCAATAACAGGTATTACAGAACACTGGAATTGATTGCAAACTCGCTTGTACAAAGAAAGGGCCTAGAAAGAAAGCCTAGGAAACAATCTAAGTACAATTGTTTAGTTTTGATTCTGGAGGGTGACGGTGGAGGCTCGAGAAAGTGCTATCAACTCTGTCTTACTCCGTGGACTATCTGATGCAGCCTCTAGCTCGTGAAGATATTGCTTTTTTCTTGAAGGTTGCCAGCCTTTTGCAGGGGTGTAGCACCCTGCTATTTATAATAGGATGGATCCTGAGCCGCATAGACGGCTTGCGGCCACATGGCTGATTAGCACGCGAAGACCCGCTCTTGGGCTGCCATCTGTCGGTTTGTTAGGATTTTGTTGCAACAAATCTGGGTAGTTGAGGAATTGGTCAGATTGCCACGTGTCCTGTATAGCATTCTCAGTCTTCGATCATGCAGGGTCGCATGAGACCTATGCATGCGGCCTGGATCACAGTTACTACCAGCTGCCTGTAGTTCTGGAAATTTTGGGGCTGCATAAGTTGGGCCGCATGAGGTTCATGCGGCTTGGATGACGCTTTTTTTGGCTGCATTGAGGCGTACGAACCCTGCTTTTGTGCGACGTCTCACGTCTTATCTTTCTTGTCAAAGTGTCAGAACTATCATGTTTTGCCAGGACTTGTCAGCTTTATCAATCGAACTGCTCCTCCTTGGTTGCAAATTTTCCTTCTACAGTTGTTCGTCGATGGGCTGCATATGTCTTTGAACAGTTATGCGGCTTTTCTTCATGCGGGCCTGTTTGGCCCAAGGTATCTATGCGGCAATTTGTAATCCGCATAAACACCATATTTTCCATATTTCTACAGATTCATAAGGACATCATGGATAGTGGTATAACATCAAGTTACTAAATAGGTGAAGACTCATACTATACTTATAGGTTGCTAACAAATTGGAACAGATAACTTAGGCCACTCATTAAACATGATAATAAAGTTAGCTTAATTTATACAAATACCATGTATTGATCTTTATAAATTATCAAATAGGTTACTTGGACCTCCATACAGGTTGTAACTCGTATCCGCAGCTCAGAACCACAGGCAAGTGCATATACTGATTGCTTTCATTTCTAATAGTTTCCTTTACATGTTAAACATATATCTTGCTGCTTGTTGACACGTTCGTCACATGAAGATTAGTACCATGGATTAATTATACTTATTGACTGTCATTTACAAGATTACCCTGCTTGCGATTCAATTCCATGGGTACTAACTGGACAGGGAAATATCTTAGTAGACGTATAAACTGCCCATTCCATCCTAAAATGTCTGATCTTGACTGATAGCAGCTGCACACGACACGTGCAGGGTGCCGTATTTACCCCTTAGCCGTTTACATGTCAAAAAGGATATTTAACCACACTTAGATAGTTGTCTTTTATTATTTCTTTACATTTCACCATTTGCCATGTCATCATGCTTTTACATTCTTTCTAGTTGACATACCATGTTCTGCGATTCATGCTTTCATTCTAGATATACCATATCATCAGCTTACCTTATAGTTTCTTCCATATATGCTATTTTTATGCACTGTCGAATCTATTATGTTGCGGATAGATTTTCAGTTTGTGTGCTTGTTCCATTCCTGACTGGAAAACCAATAATTTTAGGTGATGAGTTAGAGGATTTCTGTACCATATATTATGAGCATACTGCAGATCCCGATTTTGGCGCACAGGACGAACTGGAGGCTGCTTTTATGGAGTTACCCGCCACAGATGACTTTTAGTAGACTTTATTTAGTATTCTCGCAGATTTGTTCAATTTGAGACTTTTAGATATTATTTCTATTTTGGGGTTCATGAGTTGATTTGTGGATGTTCTCTTAGCACATTTCATTTTCTTTGGAGACTATATCACTTTAGTGCATTTTGATCTATCTTGGAGTTTTGTCAGATCATTTATTATCCTTCTCTCCAAACTGTGGTTATTATATAAAATCCATCTTGTCGTGATCTTATCTATTGATGTGGTTTACATTATGCAAATGAGCATAAACTGCGTGGTTGTATTTATAAATATGGAGATGACTAGACAGCGTACTACCACCGACTCTACGGCGTAAGCTGGACGTACCTACGGCTCATGCCCAAATACTGGGTGCGGGTCATGACACGTTTTTATGGTGGCCCATGCAGGTCAGTTTTTTGCAAAAATAGTAAAACTCATGGTAGTACTCAACTTAGACGTACTACCGCGGGCCTGCGAATAGGAGTAGGCTTTAAAGACCATCTCCATATGTTTTAAACCGTTATTGACCTCCCTATTTGATTTCAATTACTCCTTTGATCTGCATCATGTTTGAATCTTCATACCGACTAACGATTTTCCTTTTGTGGCAGTTAGATGGATTCTCAAGGCAAGAACACCGCTCCCTTGAACACCCCAACAACCGTCGGCGAGTCTTCTGCGAACGGAACCCCACCGACCCATAGAGGCCATTTCACCTATCTGGGCGAGATGCCATAGCCGCAGACTTCGAGATTTCAAAGAGATGACATTCCACCACCTCCCCAGTTCCCTCCGCCGACTCCGCCACCAGCACCGTTTCTTCCACCGGCACCCGTCCAGCATCCAGCACCAGTTTTGCCTCTAGTACCTGTGCTGGACAACGCTACGCTCCTTGGGATCTTCCAGCAGCTCATCACTTCCCAGACGGAGCAGGCCAACGCCTTCCACGATACCTTGAGGGAGGCTTTTCAGACTAGGGATGCTCCCCAACTGCGCCCCGGAACATCCAAGAATTTCATGGACCTTAGGCCCAGGGAATTGAAAGGAACGGAAGGGATCCTCTACGTAAACGACTGGTTAGAGAACGTGGATCGCAATCTCCGGATGGCTCAAATTCCTGAAGACAAGAAGGTCGAGAAAGCTAGCATGCAGCTCTATGACATCATATGCACGTGGTATAGAGACGAGCCTCGATTCACCGTGCCAGATGTGACTTGGGAAGAATTCAAGGAGCTGTTCAAGACGAAGTTCTACCCCGACACGACTAGAGAAGAGTTAGAAAATGAGTTCAAGTGCCTAGAGCAGGACAACCTCTCCATCGACGAGTACACCGCCGAGTTCTTCCGCCTCAGTTGCTTCGCAGATGCCTTGACCCCTGCAGCCAAAGCCAAGAAGTTCAGAAAGGGGCTATCATATGAAATTCTTATAGCCATCCCCACCAGCCAGGCCACCACATATGAAAGAATCTTGAAGGTTGCACAAGATGTAGAGAAGGAGCTGAAGCGCAAGTAAAAGAGAGATAGAGACACATACAGAGGGGGAAACAGCTAGTCAGGATCGGCGAAGCGGTCCAATGCTCCAGGGAAGACCTCGACACAGTAGCAGCCACAGCCCCGTTTCCAGCAGCAGTACTGGAGTCCCTACCTCCCAGCAGAATCAGTCGAGACAGCCAACTCCTAACACATGAGTTAAGCCAAGAGACCATCTTATCCAGAAGTACAAGTTACCCTTGGTATACTGATCTGAAATGATGCCTATGGATTTGGTTCTCAGCCATAATTGATAACCTGTAGGTCTACAGATGGCATGTTGCAAGTATAAGCATAGGAAGCATCAGTGGTGCTAATGTTAATAGCTGCTATGGCTTACCCATCTTAATTTTGAATGTAGCTAATGACACGTAGGCAAATGACAAATTGCTATGGATCAGGGAAAACAAGCCAGGTTTTAGATAGGCTAATTGGTTAGAAAATGGTTGTTGACATAGACTCTTTATCTATTATCCATCAGTTTTTTGTAAGAGAACCTCCTTTATATTCAAGTGGTTACAAATTGAATACTGATATATGGCTTTTCCTGGTAATCAGTAAGATCCTGTTGTGGAACCTCCTTCCTAACCCATTGAATACTGAGATAGGAGTTTACCTGATACTAACACATGAGTTCCTTGGGCCGAATGAATATTTTTCCTTTATCCCAAGTTTGACACTGACCTAAAGCCTTTCCTCTGTATCTATGGGATACTGAATTCATGGGTTTTCCTTTATACCCAGTAGATGCAAACCATAGAGCTCATGCTCATAGCCCTAGGAGTACCATGGCTGACAAACATGTATCCATAGATGGCATACCAAAGGTAACCTGTGGCAGAATAATCCCCTACAGTACAATTACATATGGGCATTAGCAGTAGGTAATAGGGTCCAGTGTAGTGCCTAGGGATGCACCATATAGGATAAATGTCCAGAAGAACATGTGTAAGCAGTAGGATTCATAAGGACATCATGGATAGTGGTACAACATCAATTTACTAAATATGTGAAGACTCATACTATAATTATAGATTGCTAACAAATTGGAACAGATAACTTAGGCCACTCATTAAACAAGATAATAAGTTAGCTTAATTTATACAAATACCATGTATTGATCTTTATAAATTATCAAACAGGTTACTTGGACCTCCATACAAGTTGTAACCCGTATCCGCAGCTCAGGACCACAGGCAAGTGCATGTACTGATTGCTTTCGTTTCTAATAGTTCCCTTTACATGTTAAACATATTTCTTGCTGCTTGTTGACATGTTCGTCACAAGAAGATTAGTACCATGGATTTATTATATTTCTTGACTGTCATTTACAAGATTACCCTACTTGTGATTCGATTCCATGGGTACTAACTGGGCGGAGAAATATCTTAGTAGACGTTTGGACTACCCATTCCATCCCAAAATGTCTGATCTTGACTGATAGCAGCTGCACACGATACGTGCAGGGTGTCGTATTTACCCCTTAGCCGTTCACATGTCAAAAAGGATATTTCAACACACTTAGATAGTTATCTTTTATTATTTCTTTACATTTCACCATTTGCCATGTCATCATGCTTTTACATTCTTTCTAGTTGACATACCATGTTCTGCGATTCATGCTTTCATTCTAGATATACCATATCATCAGCTTACCTTCTAGTTTCTTCTACATGCTATTTTTATGCACTGTCGAATCTATTATGTTGCGGATAGCTTTTCAGTTTGTGTGCTTGTTCCATTCCTGACTGGAAAACTAACATTTTTAGGTGATGAGTTAGAGGATTTCTGTACCACATATTATGAGCATACTGCAGATCCTGATTTTGGCGCACAGGACGAACTGGAGGTTGCTTTTGTGGAGTTACCCACCACAGATGGCTTTTAGTAGACTTTATTTAGTATTCTCACAGATTTGTTCAGTTTGAGACTTTTAGATATTATTTCTATTTTGAGGTTCATGAGTTGATTTGTGGATGTTCTCTTAGCACATTTCATTTTCTTTGGAGACTATATCACTTTAGTGCATTTTGATCTATCTTGGAGTTTTCTCAGATCATTTATTATCCTTCTCTCCAAACTGTGGTTATTATATAAAATCCATATTGTCTTGATCTTATCTGTTGATGTGGTTTATAATGTGCAAATGAATACAAACTGCGTGGTTGTATTTATAAATATGGAGAAGACTAGACAGCGTACTACCGCCGACTCTGCGGCGTAGGCTGGACGTACCCACGGCTCATGCCCAAATACTGGGTGCGGGTCGTAACAACGAGCCTAGGTTACGCTCGTGCAAGGCGGGTTCTATAACGGCCGATTACAATAGCTTGTGACGAGGTCGTCGCACAGAAGTTCCAAGAAGAAATATTGAATAACACTAGCGAAAACTTGAAGCAAAACATAAGTCATTCAAAAATACTTTTTTATTGATATTGAAACAAAGATTGCAATGTGGCATAAGGCTATGATTATAATCACTCAGTCTCACTCTTCTCATAACAAGTCACTCTGCTCTCTCTCATCTCTCAACACAATTTGACGAGCCAGCGGAAGCTTCAGATAGGCAATGTCCATACATTATGTCATGTATAAGTCCAGATTCCATGCGGTTGTATGCCTCCAAACACCAAGGAACTCCGTGCCTCGACGCATCCAAGCGACCTCCGCGCCAACGAGCTTCTAACTATGCATGCACATAAATACTGTGTGGGTGTCAGTACTCAACTGTACTGGTGGAGTGAGCTCCTCGCCCACCCATATAAAATCAACACATTTATTTTCTTTGCGCAACAAATCCTTTTACGATTGTCTTTTTATTCTTGCCTTAGGATCAATTTTAGGACATACCCCTGACCTATTTATGTCTCTAGACCATCACCGTGCACGTGCACTGATAATTTACTTTTTGTTGTGCCTCTAGACTAGTCTCATGCTTGCAACATAAACAAACCAACTCATGCTTGACTTCTATGCCATACTTTGAGACGCAATGATCTGGTCATGCCATAATCACTTCGTATAACATAATAGTGGCAGTGCCACGCCACTTAGTAATTTGCCTATACTTGTGTCATAACAACGTAGTTGTGCCATAACATATCGAGGCCGTGCCTTGCAATTCAACATAACTTAACTAAACTTGTCCTACGGCCCTTCTTGACTTAACTCAAAAGTACTCAATTCCAACTTATGCAACTCTATGCCGATGACTTATTACTCGACGCCACATCTCGTGCCGAAGCACATGTCCGTACAATAGCCAAATCTTAGGCCCATAATGGTGTTGCAACCATGCACACCTTCTTAACTCAATCGTGTCGTGCTTATACTTTCTTTAATTTGACCGACACCATGTATGCGGATTGTCGCTCAGCACGCCAACTTATCTATATGAAAGTCACTGGCATTAACTAGCCATCGTAGATATATCTCGGGTAGGCGACGGGTCTTTCAATGTAAGGTAGCTAGCCCCATGGAAAGCCCCCGACTACCTATGCAGTATAATCCAGCGCTGCTATAACGTCTTTCCCCTAGGTCGACCTGGCCCCGGAGCCCCGGTGTAATACCAGTAGAGAAAGAAACCCTTGTGCACAAGTTGTCCATGACCACGCACCTAC
Source organism: Iris pallida (assembly GCA_029216955.1). Taxonomy (NCBI): domain Eukaryota; kingdom Viridiplantae; phylum Streptophyta; class Magnoliopsida; order Asparagales; family Iridaceae; genus Iris; species Iris pallida. The sequence goes on from JANAVB010002796.1 coordinate 2,316,125, forward strand.
GAGAACATCTAGACTCACATAAATGCATGACCTAATTTGTGGTACAACTTGAACCATACTTAGCAAAACGTGCTTTGGAACCATACTATGCAAAATGTACATAGGAACCATGAGACTCCCAAACGAGAGACCGCCTCGACGACAAACGATCGCATGAACTTTCCATTCTTTGAAACCCAAGGAACGACTATTGCAAGCCTTCCTACTTAATTTGAACAAAACGTGTTCCTTAAGTACCATAGACCGTGGCTAACTTTTTATCGAGCCAACTATGGCTCGTGCCTTAAACCAACTCGTGTTCTATGCGACACTATCGTCCAAGTCATACGTTATATGATAAGCCTTAAGATCGTGGGAATATGTGAGTTAACAACCGCAAAAAGTGCGAGACAGTGCTTAGAATGACTTCGACAACCCAATATAACTTTTGTCTAACTCAATCGTACAACAACTTAATTCGTAAGACGGGCAAATATCATGCAAAGCCTTGGACGATGGGACCGTACATGCTTTATCAAGCATTTATACGTGCGACACCTATGACTTAGGCTAAGTTCACAGCTTTCTGGCAACTTAAACCAACTTCGTTCTCCCAAGCCACGGGACGAAGGACTGAGTGTCATTTTGAAAGCACGTCGTACAGCACTTCTAAGCCGACCATGGGACCTTTTTATATTCTAACTCAATCCAACCTCAGTTGGGATTATTCCCTTAGCTATGTGAATTAGTCTCTTTTATTATCAAGACTACTTATGCAGTTGAAAACATTCATTTTATTAGTGCGAAGGCCAAGCTGAGGTAAGTTCATCGAAGCCACCCACCTTAGCGAGGAGTCGCCTCGACCGAGCGGGACTTCGAGCAAGCCGTTGCATGGCTAATGTCACGTCCCGGTCCCGTAGGACCGATCATCCTCGCTAAGACGTGATGTCGCGTGAGCCTAAATTACGCTCAAGCAAGATGGGTTCCATAACGACCGATTACAAGCTAAGCGACAAGGTCGTCGCACAGAAGTCCCAAGGCAGAAACACTGAATAAACCAGCGGAAAGTTAGAACAAACAAAAGTCATACAAATAGCTCTTTATTGATACTGAAACAAAGATTACATAGGTGGGCACGAGGCCAAGATTACAATCACTCAAGCTCACTCTTCTCACAACACAAGTCACTCTGCTCTCTCTCTCTCTCTCATCTCTCAATACAATTTGACGAGCCAACGGATGCTTCAGATAGGCGATGTCCATACATTATGTCCCGTATAAGTCCAGACTCCTGCGGTCGCATGCCTCGAAACGCCAAGAAACTCCATGCCTCAACACATCCAAACGAGCTCCACGCCAACGAGCTTCTACCTGTTTCTGCACATGAAAACTGTATGGTGTTAGTACTCAACTGTACTAGTGGAGTGAGCTCCTCGCCCACCCATACAAAATCGACACGTTCGTTTACTTCGTGCAACATAATCCCTTTATGATTGTCTTTTTATTCTTGTCTTAGGTTCGATTTTAGGACAGAGACTCTCGGCCTATTTTATGTCTCTAGACCATTCTCGTGTCAACAACTCCAACCTAACAAGTCGTGCTTGCCTTTCGGCCCATACTCAGAGACGTAACTACTCGATAGTACCCAATTTCCATGTGACCATGCAATAATTCGATTGTGCTAACATTGCGGTCATATCATAAGCTTTATTCGTGTGTCCAAATTGAGATCGTGCTTTGCAACTCAGTATAACTTAACCATATTGTCGCTTCGTGGCCCTTGCTGCGTAAATCATCGACTGGCTCAATCCAAATTTGTGAACTAAGTGTCACTTAACCAACTTTGCCTTATGGCACTTCCTGACTTAAACTCAAAATTATTCAATCCAACTGATGTAACTCTATGTCAACAACTTAATACTCGATACCACATCTCGTGCCGAAGCACGGTGTCTTCGTTGCAGCCAAATCTTAGGCCCAAACATTGTGTTCTGATTGTGCACAAATTCAACTCGACTCATTGATACCGTGCACACAATACTCGGCTCAATCCAAAGACATGCCCGCAGATTGCCGCTAATGCCGACTCATCTATATGAAAGTCACCAGCTCCATAAGCTATCTTGGACTTATAGCTTTGCTATTCGATGACCGCCGCTGAAAGTTTCCGAATAACCTGAGCGGTATTCCCAGCTCGGCTATACCATGTTTCCTCCTAGGCCGAAACAGTCCCATGGCCCAGGGATGCCGCTCGAAGAAACTTTCCTTTGTCGAAAAGTTGTCCAATGACCATGCAAGACTCAACTCGAACTAATTAACGTCTCACACAGTCATTCTTCTTCTAGTGTTACCATCTTTTCAAGACCATGTTCAAGACTTCTAATATTTGAGACCGCTTCGACAACCCATGGTCACGAGTATTCTTCCATGCTGCCCTATCAATTTACTCAACTCAGGAATGACTATTTGATAGCCCTTTTTTCAAACTCACTTCGAATCAACCGTGGCTCGTGCCTTAAACACTAAGTCCGTAACATCGTGTCTTAAGCCAAATTTGTGTTCTGTGCGACACTAACACCCAAATCATACTTTATATGATAGGCCTTGGGATCGTGGGACTAAGTGACTTTGAAAATCGCAGAAAATATGGAACAGTGCTTAGAATGACTTCGATAACTCAGCATAACTTTGCCTAACTTAATCGTAAAATGACTTGACGAGCAAAGCCTACGTCAAGCCTTGCTTCATGGGAACGTGTCGTGCATGCGTTCGACTTGAACAACCAAGTTCTTTGGGTGCCTAGACTTATGCCACAAGTCGTGCAATGCAACTTAACTCGTGGGGCGAGCAAAGGCTATGCTAAGCCTTGGACGTTGGGACCGTGCATGCTTTATCAAGCATTCATGTGGGCGACGCCTATGACTTAGGATAATTTACAGCTTTGATGCAAAGACCAACTTTCTTTCTCCCAAGCCATGGGACGAAGGACCGAATATCATTTTTGAAAGCCATCGTACAACATTTATAAGACGACCGTGAGACTTTTTCCATGTTCTAACTCATTTTGACTTGACTTGGGATTATTCCCTTAGTTATGTGGATTCGTCTCTTTTATTATCAAGCCTACTTGTGCATTTGAAAACTTTTATTTTATTAGTGCGAAGGCCAAGCTGAGACAAGATCACCGAAGCCACCCACCTGAACGAGGAGTCACCTCGACCGTGCGGGTCTTCGAGCAAGCCGTTGCATGGCTAAGTCCAAACGTCGTTGGCATTTTGATTCCTCCGATTGAGTGAGCGGACGGGGCACTATATTATACAGAACTCAGAAAAAGTTTCGTCCTTAAAACTAACTGAGTACACTTATCGACTTATCACTTGATTCATCAACCAACGATGCTCGCACACATTCGTCCTATGCATTTCTTCAATCCGAGCCACGCTCGTGCTTTGGTTATCTTTTTGATACGAACAACTATATCTCAATTTGGGTAACTTATACTCTCAGCGCGCACGGACAACTCAGTTCTAGGCAAACCACCTGAACACCCAACATTCAAGTTTGTCTCAAATCTAATGATCGTACTACTATCAATATTTCTTTGAAACACGATTTCAAAATCCTCGATACTTTTTCGTTCCTCTAGTCTCACTTGAATTTAACGTATCACTTGGTTAGATCCTGCACATATTTAAGGTGTCCCCAAAATATATGCATTTCAACCAAGCCTTGTGATAGTGAATCCAGTCCCACCTATCTGATTCATCCTATCAATCTTGAAAACCAATCGTACCAATACTATCTCTCGAAATAAGGACGTCTCACCTAACCGCTAGGCCATCTCTCCAGGCTAAAGACAATTGTCAGTATTGGAATCATAGTTCCCAAATAATAATATTAACATTGACCCCAATCCTAAGGTCAAACCAAAGTTGATAGTATGGGATTTTCTACCCAAGCTCGCATCACTCCGATTTCTAAATTTCGAGCATAGATTCCTCCTATTCGCATTCACAACACTTAGTCCAAGGGATCCAAGTCGTTCAGCAAAGCCATCCTATTATAAGTTCTGCTCAACCAAGTCTTCTGTATATCACTATCGCACGTCCAAACTAGCAATTTGCATAGTCTATATCTTCGAATACGTTTAATATAATCTACCTATCCAAGTCAAGTTCACCACGATTTGATTTGTCACTAAACCATAATTCTCGTTTCATATTCCCTAAGTCATTTATCATAATTTACGTAATCGATCACAAGGTCGTCTAGCATAACAATATGTCACGCTCCAATCTTACGCAAGTTCGATCATCCGCGCTTGGACATAAAATCACCATGCATTCTCGCAGGATAATCGTTCTCATCAGGGCGTAACTCTTGCTTTGAGTCTAGACTAATTCATTCTCGATATGCAGATTTGACCTACTCAATCTTCAAGTTTACTAAATCCTCAATCACATGTCCGAACAATTCTCGAATTCACCTTCGCATCAAACCACTATTCGAAGCATACAAATTGCCACGCCGACATGAATCACTATGTCAGCGCTCACACGGAACGATCGCCCCAAATTCGACGTGACGTATGTGCGAGACTGGTGTTACGCTCGCGCAAGATAAGAACATCGACATTGTGGCTATCGTCGAAGCAATCAAGATACTTTTTTTTTCATCCAAACATTCTTTTCAATCAAAATCCTAAGCATAGCATCCATCAAAACAATAACATTTTATATGATTGTCATTTCCTGACTTAGAGTACCCCCGAGTTATCGTATATCGATCTTTGATACACCTCAATACCATCGATGATATACGTAACCTGAAAATCTTTATTTGCAATGGGTTCCGAGTCGTGCGACTATGCTATTGTCCGAACTGGATAATCTCCTTAATATTCAAGATCAAATTCGATCATTATCCCTCGAACTAGCTACATGCTCAATTCGTTCAAACCCATAATCACGTATGTTCATCCGTCTATCTTAAGTCATCGAGCAACATCTTTCTTTAAGTTGCAACGTTCTATGCTAACTCAATTCATCGAACAATATCTATTCCAATCCTTAGAGTCATTTTCAAATATTCGAATCGTACACGCTATCATCCAATCGTGCTAACTTTTCGTATATGATTCATATCAATTTTCTCGATCGAGTCATCCATTTATACACCTTAACTTTACCTCAATTTAATTTTTTCTACTCAATCATTCTCGTATTTCATACTTGCAAAATCCCAATCTCGTGCGCATCGTTTCTAATTCGTTCAAATCAATTTCATGCTAGATATCAAGTCATGACTAACTTTGAAACACTCTTTCTAAGGCTTTGTGTACTCGTCGTATGCTGATAGACTCGTTGGCACCCCGTACCCTCAATCGATCGACATCCCCAAGGCTATCCTATACACCACTCAGGGATGAAGTTATTCGACAAATCCTCAAAACTATCATTTGATTCACAATCGATTACTTCGAACCTCTGTTCGAATCATTCCTCAAATTCCAAGCATGCTAATCTATATCGCATCGACGATAACATCGTACTCTATCACAACTATCCAACACTTTTATGAATCGAGTCTAACTCATTCTTTCCCGACGCAATTTTGGTATATATGTCCAGCCCGACCTAGCCAACCATGCTTTACGTGAACCATCTTTTAGTTTTGTCAAAAACTATTCTCATACATTTTTACAAATTGTATGGACATCCCGTGGGACATTTGAGAGAGAGCGCACCAACGATATCGAATTGCGAAGATAACATCAGAGTTTACGGAACATCAGAGTTAAAGAATCAATCGAAAGTCCAAGGATGTAAAACTGTGCTCTGATACCATTATGTCACGCCCCGGACTCGTAGGACCGATCGTCCTCGCTAAGGCGTGATGCCACATGAGCCTAAATTGCGTTCATGTAAGGCGGGTTCCATAACGGCCGATTATAGGCTAAGCGATGGGGTCGTCGTATAGAAGTCCCAAGGCAGAAATATTGAATAAGCTAGCTGAAAGTTAGAACAAACACAAGTCATGCAAATAGCTCTTTATTGATATTGAAACAAAGATTACATAGGTGGGCACGAGGCCAAGATTACAATCACTCAAGCTTACTCTTCTCACAATATAAGTCTCTGGTCTCTCTCATCTCTCAATACAATTTGACAAGCCAGCGGATGCTTCAGATAGGCTATGTCCATATATTATGTCCCTTATAAGTCCAGACTTCATGCGGCCGTACGCCTCGAAACGCCAAGGAACTCCGTGCCTCGACGCATCCAAGCGATCTCCACGCCAACGAGCTTCTACTTGTTCCTGCACATAAAAACTGTGTGGGTGTCAGTACTCAACTGTATTGGTGGAGTGAGCTTCTTGCCCACCCATACAAAATCGACGCGTTCATTTACTTCGTGCAACATAATCCCTTTATGATTGTCGTTCTATTCTTGCCTTAGGTTCAATTTTAGGACAAAGACTCTCGACCTATTTTGTGTCTCTAGACCATTCTCGTGTCAACAAAGCCAACTTAACAAGTCATGCTTGCCTTTCGGCCTATACTCAGAGACGTAACTACCTGACAGAATCCAATTTCCATATGACCGTGCAACAAGTCCATTGTGCTAACATCGTGGTCATATCATAAGCTCTATTTGTGTGTCCATATTGAGATCGTGCTTCGCAACTCAGTATAACTTAACCATATTGCCGCCTCGCGGCCCTTGCTGTGTAAATCATCGACTGACTCAATCCAGACTTGTGAACTAAGTTTCACTTAACCGACTTTGCCTTACGGTGCTTCCTAACTTAAACTTGAAATGACTCGATCTAACTGATGCAAATCTATGTCAACAACTTAATACTCGATGCCACATCTCATATCAAAGCACAGTGTCTTCGTTGCTGCCAAATCTTAGGCCCAAATAATGTGTTATGATTATGCACATATTCAACTCGACTCATTGATACCATGCACATAATACTCGACTCAATCCAAAGGCATGCACGCGGATTACCGCTAATGCCGACTCGTCTATATGAAAGTCACTAGCACCACAAGCTATCTTGGACTTATAGCTTTGCTATTCGGTGACCCTGTCAGCGCAAGTAGCGAGCCCCACTGAAAGTTTCCGAATAACCTGAGCGGTACTCCAGCTCGGCTATACTGTGTTTCCTTCTAGATCGAAACAGTCCCATGGCCCAGGAATGCCGCTCGAGGAAACTTTTCCTTGTCGACAATTTGTCCAATGACCATGCAAGACTCGACTCGAACTAACGTCTCAAACAGTCATTCTTCTTCTAGTGTTACCATCTTTTCAGGACCATGTTCAAGACTTCTAATATTTGAGACCGCTTCGACGACCCATGGTCGCAAGTATTCTTTCATGCTGCTTATCAATTTACTCAACTCAGGAACGACTATTTGATAGACCTTTTTTTAAACTCACTTCGAATCAACCGTGGCTCGTGCCTTAAACACTAAGTCCGTGACATCGTGTCTTAAGCCAAATTTATGTTCTGTGCGATACTAACACCCAAGTCATACTTTATATGACGGACCTTGGGATCGTGGGACTAAGTGACTTTGACAACCGCAGAAAACATGGAACAGTACTTAGAATGACTTCGATAATCCAGCATAACATTGCCTAACTTAATCGTGCAACGACTTGACGAGAAAAGGCTGCATCAAGCCTTGCTTCGTGGGAACGTTCCGTGCATGCGTTCGACTTGAACAACCAAGTTCTTTGGGTGCCTAGACTTTTACCACAAGTCGTGCGATGCAACTTAACTCGTGGGGCGAGCAAAGGCTATGCCAAGCCTTGGACGCTGGGACCGTGCATGCTTTATTAAGCATTTATGCGGGCGACGCCTATGACTTAGGCTAATTCATACTTTGATGCAAAGACCAACTTTTCTTCACCCAAGCCACGGGACGAAGGACCGAGTGTCATTTTTGAAAGCCATCGTACAACATTTCTAAGACGACCATGGGACCTTTTTCTATGTTCTAACTCATTTTGACCTGACTTGGGATTACTCCCTTAGCTATGTGGATTCGTCTCTTTTATTATCAAGCCTACTTCTGCATTTGAAAACTTTCGTTTTATTAGTGCGAAGGCCAAGCTAAGGCAAGTTCACCGAAGCCACCTACCTGAACGAGAAGTCGCCTCGACCGTGCGGGTCTTCGAGCAAGCCTTTGCATGGCTAAGTCCAAACGCCGTTGGCATTTTGATTCCTTCGATTGACTGAGCGGGACGGAGCACTACAGCTAAGTCCGAACGCCGTTGGCGTTTCGATTCTTCCGGTTGAACTGAACGAGACGGGGCATTATAGCAAGATCTATCTATAATGTGCTTATTCTTAATTGTTTAATGCCATGGTTGATATGATAATCGCAATAGGCAAAGCTTCGAATAGATGATTCGTCCTCACGAGATGTTAGTGGGGTGCTAGAGGAGATCTCAGGGCAACATAGGAGGTGAGCTACATGGTTTTTGGAGGCAAGGATACGACTAGCGTCAGCAATTTTGCACATTTGGGAGGAGAGGAATAAGCAAATTCTTGAGGGGACATTAACTTCTCTTATTGGTATTATTAGTAAGGGATATTTAGTAATAGGGTCTCAAATAATAGTTGATATTAGAGTTTGAGTCTTCAAACGGTACAACTTTATTGTTTGGGTCTTCAAATCACTATTCATTAGCCTATGTGAACAGTGATTTGGAGACCCAAACAGTAAAGTTGACCAATTTAGAGACCCAAACCCTAAACTAACTATTATTTGAGACTCTATATATTACCAAATAACCCTATTAATAATATAAAGTATTTGAGACTCTATTACTAAATAACCCTATTAATAATATAGGGTATGATACGGCTAGTATGAGCCAAATGAATGATGTAAATTTGCCTACATAATTAAGATGTAAGGCTGAAACATTATTAATTTTCCATATATATTTTTTATATAGAAAACGGGTATATATATATATATATATATATATATATATATATATATATATATATATATATATATATATAACAGGATATGAGCCATAGGCTCATTCTTATATGAGCCATCCCACGTGGCTTCCATGTGGACCAATAAAAATATAGTGACTTGGAAGAAAAAATTTTAATAGATAGAAATAAAAGATCTCATAAAAGATTTGATAAATAATAACTTATCATATTTTTGCCTAGGAACAACTTGCCAAATATGTTTGCCTATGATTTTAATAGATAGAAATATGTTTGCCTAGGATTTTAAATAAATAGAAATATGTTTACCCAACCAAATATGTTTGCCTAAAAATTTAAAATGAACATTAATATTAATATTAATATTAATATTAACATTAAAATTAAAATTAAAATTAAAATTAAAATTAACATTAAAATTAAGATTAATATTAAAATTAACATTAAAGGTTAAAGGTTAAAGGTTAAAATTAACATTAATATTAACATTTAAATTAAAACTAAAGTTAAAATTAAAATTAAAATCAAAATTAAAATTAAAATTAATACTAATATTAAAATTAACATTAAAGGTTAAAATAAAAATTAAAATTAACATTAACGGTAAAATTAAAATTAACATTCACATTCACATTCACATTATTAATACTTAATTTAAAATTAAAATTAAAATTATTCATTAAATCTTTTATGGGATCTTTTATTTCTAAGCAAACATATTTGGCAAGTTGTTCCTAGACAAATATATAGTACGTTATTATTTGTCAAATCTTTTATGACACCTTTTATTTATATTTATTTAAAAAAATTTCCAAATCGCATATTTTGATTGGTCCACGTGGGATGACTTATATAAAAATATGAGCCTGTGGCTCATATATATATATATATATATATATATATATATATATATATATATATATATATATATATATATATATATATATAGGGAGCGGATCAAAAGCCTCCCTTAGAAAACCTCCTAAAAACCCCCCTCACTCTAATTCGTAATATTAATGTTAATATTAATGTTAATATAAATGCTAATGTTAATATTAATGTTAATGTTAATATTAATTTTTTTTTTTTTTTTTATATTAATGTCAATGTTAATGTTAATATTAATGTTAATGTTAATATTAATTTTAATGTTAAGTTTAATATTAATTTTAGTATTTAATGTTAATATTAACATTAATATTAATATTAACATTAATATTAATATTAAATTACTGATTATAGTGAGGGGGATTTTTAGAAAGTTTTCTAAGGGGGACTTTTGATCCGCTTTCCCATATATATATATATATATATATATATATATATATATATATATATATATATATATATATATATATATATATATATATATATATATATATATATATACGTGTCGGAAATTATTTGTATATATATATATATATAAATAATTTCTCTTTGACCTATCAATTGAATCTCTCTCTCTTACTCTCGTCTTTAATCTCTCTCTTTATAGTTTTCTCTTTTTTTTTTCTCCAGATAAGGCTAAAAGATGTAACACATCCGTGTGTGATGTCCGTATGTGGTGTCCATATCGACTCACTCCTATGAAACATAATTTACTATCATTTTATCTATCTAAAAATATCCAAATCTCACACCAGTATTGTGTCCAAACCTGTAACATTTTTTCTTATTTGTCCATTGTAGGCTACTAGTTACGTGTCCAATCAAGTACAAAGTTTAGTCAGAAATCTTGCTGGATACTACAAGAACAATTAGGGTCTGCTGGTATTGAGAATTAAGAGAACTAAATGAGAAAAAACTAAGTGAGAAAAAATAAACTATGCTTGTTTGAAGGTGAAAGTTTAGGAGAAAAGGATAAAGACGGTTAAACGAGGGTTTGTATAACCCTTTTTTGCTTTTTTTTTTTTTATCCAAATCGGAGAATTAACGAGGGAGATTGAAAAATTTTGTTTAAAAAGTCATAAATATTTCTTATTTGTCCTATAAAATATCAAATTTTTTCTTCATTTTTTTCCTTGCTTCTAACATACTACTCCGCTAACATACTTCGTAGTTTTCTTGCTTCTAACATTTTTTTTCTTGCTTCTAACATGCTACTCCGTAGTTTTTTCATTTGTGAAGATTTTTTACAAGTTTTACTTAAAATTTCAATCAAATTTAAATTTATGATGCAATAAGAATATTTTGGTAACAATTTTATTGATCCTCCACTCGCTCAAAACCTCCAATGCAAGAAAGAGTTACTAAAGACGCCCTACTTAACTCTCCCTCCAATCCAAGCAAGGTTATATGTATTGATTATGCTCCGCCTCACTTAATCTGCTTGGATTGGAGGAAGAGTTAAGTGGAGTGTGTTCAATGTAACTCTTGCTTAGATTGGCGGTTTTGAGAGAGAATGGATTAATAAAAATACAATAATTATCAAAATATTCTTAGTACATATGTCATAAAATTAAGAGTTATTTGTTTTACCTCCCAATTCATAATCGAAATAGAGTTATCCCCTTAATTTAATTAGTAATAAATTCTAATTTCATATAATTAGCAAGTATAATTTGTAGTTTAACCCCCCCCCCCCCCCCCCCCCCCCCCCCCCCTCCCAAATTATTTAACCACTAAATTTGGGGAGAGGAGGGGGTGTAACTAATAAATTTTAAAATTTGGGGTAACACTATTTCGATTAGCAATTGGAGGGTAAATACAAATAACTTTACAATTAAATATGATTGAAATTTTAGAACTTGTCAAAATATCTTCATGAGGAAGCTACATATCATTATATTGAAAGCAAGGAAAAAATTATAATATTTTATAAGACAAATAAAAAATATTTATGATTTTTTAAACAAAATCTCAATCTCTCTTATTAACCCTCCGATTTGGGATTAAAAAATAGACAAATGGTTAAATAAATCCTCACTTAATCCTCTATAACTCTCTTCCTAAGCCTCCCACCCTCAAATCAAGTACGATAATTATTTTTCTTCACCTAAATTTTTCTCGCTTAACTCTCTTAACCCCCCCCCCCCCCCAATCCAAGCAGACCCTTAGTCCAACAAGAACGTTTAATTTTTCGATCCGATCTAATCCGATCTCAATCCAAATTATTTGCATTATGATTGAGACTATGTTGTCCAAGTCAAGATGATCACATACGGTTCGACCCGTTAAATTAGGAAGAAAGTAGGGGAAGGTGATGTTAGTGTTTTTGCCTATAGACTAGTGTAAAATAGTCCTGCATTGACTACACCACCAAGTGGGTATCTCAATATAATGCTTTGCATATATTAAGGTGTGCACATGGGGTGTAGTAGGGCACATGTGGGTGTCATTTGGGAGTATTTTTCTAGAAGGAAATAGGATTAACTCCAACAAGTAAGCATGTTGCTTTTTGTCATTCGGAATCGGACTCGAACACGGGCTCCAGGGCTTCGTGTATGCACGGACGTGAATGAGGGGCAGGCGTGGACTGGCACACGACTACGTTGATTGTGGGATAATCTAAAATATCAAACTTTATTTTTGAGTATTGGTATTTAATCTCACATCGAATAGGAGAAGAAGTGAAGTCTCACTCCATTTTATAAATAGAGCCCCTGACCTCCTTTGTAAGATGTACCAAATAAGAAAGTAAAGGGTGCCCGTTGAGTCCAGGGAGCCCGTTCGAGTCACAAAAAGTTAACTAACGCGCGTTCCAGAGATTCTGTAGAGAACTTGTTGGGTCCTAGAAGCAGATGGTATATATGTGAATCTTGCTTTGAGCAACGATGATTTTCATCACCCAGCAGGGCTGTTAAAATCTCCTCTTTCTTTCTTTCTTCTTCTTCTTCTTGGCTGGCTGCAGGATTTTTTGGAGAGCGAACTTGTTTGTCGGAATCTCCAAAAATTCTAAAACTCAGTTCAGGTACTTTTGGAGAGCAAACTCATTCGCAGGAATCTCCAAACTACTGAAACTCAGATCAGATACTTTTGGAGAGCGGTCATTCGCAGGATCTCCATAGTACTGAAACTCGGTCCAGGTACTTCTGGAGAGCAAACTCGTTACATGAATCTTTGAAGTCCCAACTTAAGAAAATTAGAAGAACAAAATTGTTTGCAGGAAGTCTCGGAACAGAGAATAATTTATTTGCATATTGAAGTCTCTCCCTCTCTCTCTCTCTATCGTTCTATTCAGATCAGAAAGCAAATTTATTTGCACATTAAAGTTTATATCTTTGACTATTCTTCTATCTAGATCTGTTTCGAAAATAAAAGGTTGACATAAAGGAAGTGGTCATACTCCAACCACTCTGCCTGCATTATCACCAGGTATGGTGTTAGAGAGCAACACTTAGTATATGTTCACAGTTAGAGCATCCACAGTGGGACTCTTTTCAAGTGCTATATTTGGCCTTTAGCCAAATTTTGTAGCACTTGAGGGCTACAATGGACTCTTGTCCACACTTGAAAAAGAGTAGAAAGCCAAAGGACTCTCCAAATTTGTAGAGTCCACTAGTGGATCTATAGTTACTTGGGGCCCACCATATTTATTTTTTCCTTCATTCTTTTTGTTGTAGTGTTGCCACTTGTCAATTATGAAGGAAAAATAAGGAGAAAAAAGATGGGATGTTGCCACTTGTCAATTTGGAGAGTTTATTTGGAGTATACCATTGTGTACCAACATGAAGGAAATATTTGAAAATTAATTTTTGAAGTATGGTTTGAAGTAATTTGGAGTATGGTTTAGAGTGTGGATGCTCTAAACTTCTGATGTGTATTCCAATATCAATAGAACCCCCCAGCAGCAGCAGCATTCTTCCTTTACATTTTCACTATCATTTTGCTCCATCTTTCTCTTTCTTTTTTCCTTTTAACTCTTTCTGTTGCTGGAAAGAGCCTCCACTTGGATGCATCTCGAGGGGGGTCACCCCCATAAAATCCGCCGACTAACGACATATGGAAACAGATCATTCCTATCCGGATCCCACGATTTTTTTTTTAATGTTAATATTTAAAAGAAATAAATGCAATGATCCATCCTATGTTTTATGAGTTTTACATAAATTTTTTCTATTCCAAAAATAATTACAAAGGCTATCTCTCTCTCTCTTTTATAAATTTATACGAAAATTTTCGTATAAGCTTAGAAATTTTTAGAAATTGCAACCAAAGCATAATGTTTCCATATATTTCAAAAATAGCACAAGAACGTCCTTCCAAAAGGTGTTCTGTAAAAAAAAAAAAAAAAATCAAAACGTCCTTTAGAAAGACGTTTTTATGTGAAAAAAAATTAAGCTTGCAGCAATTCGACACTAAAGTTTTTTTGTCACTAATATTCATCACTAAAAGTTTAATTTCGTCACCAAAAGTCCAAATTTGTCACTAAAAATCGTTATTAAAATTTTTGTTCCAGGTTAGAAAAGTTTTATCGGAAGTCGTCTCTAAGTTTATTTTGGTCACTAAAAGTTTCATTTCGTCACTGAAAGCCAAAGCGTCACTAAAATTTCTTTCAAGTCACGAAAAAAATTATCTTTTTACAGAACGTCATTCCAAAGAACGTTTTTGAAATATTATTTGAAAACTTTGTGCCTTTGTTACAATTTCTAAAAATTTATTTGCTCTGTACGAAATTTTTCGAATTTTATAAAACTTAGAGGTTGTCCGTATGATTAATTTCAACATAGGAGTAGTTTTTATAATAAGTGTAAAATATATAAATAGTTAACACAATTTGTTCTATTTAACTATGTAACATAGTGTTAACATGTTAACTATGTAACATATAATAGAATTTACCAGTGGCATATATATATATATATATATATATATATATATATATATATATATATATGTAAATTTTTTCTGGAATCGCTCCCACTGGGATTCGAACTCCTGACCACTCGGGCCGCATGCATCTCTCTTAACCACTAGGCTAGAGGTCATTTGCTATATATATATATATACACACTAAGAAAAAATATATATATATATATATATATACACACACTAAGGATATTCTAACTGTTCTTGTTGCCAACTTATTCTTTGTTGATAAAAATTTGACGTCCCTCTTGAAGTTTCCTTGTAGAGAATAGGAATCGGTCCTTTTCAGCTTCAAATGTGACGAGCTCATCAGAAAAAATGAGATAAATAATGATTGTGTATCCGTTAGCTTTCTATCAACTTTAGACTCTTGTCTTTGCA
The DNA here is from genome assembly GCA_029216955.1 of Iris pallida. NCBI lineage: Eukaryota > Viridiplantae > Streptophyta > Magnoliopsida > Asparagales > Iridaceae > Iris > Iris pallida. The sequence continues at coordinate 2,331,281 of JANAVB010002796.1, forward strand.
ACAAGTGGTGGTTGTAGATTAATCAGAGGCCCACTGCAGTAGCAACCCTATAGATGTAATTTCCTGATTAAAAATGAGCGTAAGATTTTGTAATTGTAGAATTTCTAAATTATAGTATTTATAATTCAACAGCTACTTAAAAGTGCAAATATTACATGAGGTGACATGTTAGGAGGGATTTTCTGTGAAAAAGGGCCTCAAACTTATGTAGGATGGGGAGAGCATCAAGATCGATCGTGGAACAACATTATATCTCTCTACTATTATAAAAGGGATTTCAAAACGGTTCAAAATTGGACCGTCTAGGTCGTATATATCATCAACTATTTAATTTAAAAAAAAATTAAATTATGTAAAATATTGTTGAAAAAAGTTTAAATTTGTAAAATATTTACAACATGGAAAATTGAACTCAACCAAACAAGAAAATTACCTCCCACCTAAACCACATGAGTTAGAAGAAACATTTGATTGTAATTGGATAATATTCTTATTATATGTTATTATAAGTGCATTAGCAATTATTTTGATAAGATTAGAAAAAAAAATTATTTTACGTGCGTTGCACGTGCGTTTACTAGTATACTAGTAAAAGTATTGCATATACAATAATTTTGTTTCTTTCTAATATTATATATATATATATATATATATATATATATATATATATATATATATATATATATATATATTTTGAAGCAATGTGGCGAACTCGTCTCCACTGGGGCTCGATCTCCAACCACTTGGGCTGCATGCATCTCTCTTAACCACTAGGCTAGTGGTTATTTGCATATATATATATATATATATATATATATATATATATTCTACTAGCCTAAAATATATATATATATATATATATATATATATATATATATATATATATATATATATATATATTAGGCTAGTAGAATATATATATATATATATATATATATATATATATATATATATATATATATATATATTGAAGCAATGTGGCGAACTCGCATCCACTGGGGCTCGAACTCCAACCACTTGGGCTGCATGATTCTCTCTTAACCACTAGGCTAGAGGTTATTTGATAAAGATTTGTTATATATATATATATATATATATATATATATATATATATATATATATATATATATATATATATTGTCACGATCCGTTACCCAAATTGTTGGGCCGGGCCGAGCCATGTCCAGCCTACGCTTGGTCAAAGCGTAGTAAGCTGTTCTAAGAATAGACAATAAAGAATCTAAGCAGCTAACAGTTCTAAAATCACATTTAAAGTTCATCACAACACAGCATCTATAAGCGAAGGTAACATGAGAACAGACTTAATAATACATATCCAAAGTATCTAACTGGAGACAAAGTCCAGTATCCAAATATAAGTACAGACAAAGTCTAAGTCCCAAAACACAAGAAAGATAACTAAGCAAGGTTCCCCGCTGGGGCCTCTACTGGAGCTAAGGCCAGGTCCTCAATGCAGTACCATAACATGTAACACACAGCGTTTCCTTCTCGAAAAGTAAACCTACAACGTTATCCTGTCAGGACGGGAGCAAGTACAACCTCTACAACTAAAGTACTGAACATATAATGAAAGAGATGTACAACAAGAGACATGGTGTGATAAGTTTATAAAACAGGAAATACTAGAAACATAGCCTCATGGTACAACTGGGATCATAATATCATAGTAACACAGGGAACATGGCATATCTGGAATCATGGTATATCTCATAATCTATCATGGCAAGGATACATATGTCATAAAGATAGATGTATATGTAATGTTTAAAACTGTAGCAGGTACGTGATCGGTCAATAGATGTACAATGTACTGTGGTACATGTAAATAAAATGTACATACGTACAAGTCAACAGGCATAGGTGTACATCCGTACAGAAATGCGGGATAATGGCCTGCGGCAAGGTATGCATATAAAATGCGACCGAGCTCGCTACTGTAGGGGGGTCGTGATCACGTACAATACAATCAGTTTTCCCATAACCCATATTCTATCATGTGAGAGATACGAGAACAGTAAAAATATGTGAGAGACACTGGGAGTAATATAAGCATAGCCGGTACTGGGAACAGTATGAAACATGTGAATACTCCGAGTAGTATAAAAGCATAGTAAAATATGTACTGAGAACCAGTAAGGAACATGTGAAGATATGATAACTGTCCTAAGCATGGTAGGGACCAATTTAATGTAACATGTGAAGATTTAACTTACAGTTATTCAGAAAGCAGTATTTTAACAGGGTTAATACATGCTCTAGCATTAAAAGACAGTAAATGAGTGTGTAGATGTACTTGCCTCGAGCAAAACAAGAATACTAGTACGAAGATATAGATGTCCGGTGTCCTGTCAATAATGATATACAAACTCAGTTCTAAGCTATGTTCAATAATACACTAGTGGTGAGACACGACTCCTAACTGGACACTAAGCTAAGTGGAGACCTAGCATAAAAGTCTAATGTGGAGTGCCACTATACACAAACTAACTCTCTAGGGTCTTTACACTAGTGCGGGGTGAGGTCCAATACTATAACAACTCAAATCAACGCAAAACTTGCAAGTTGTAACTACTCAATAAATAAATCAAACGGTACACTAAGTTCCAACAATTTTAGAGATAGACAAAAAGCTTAAATATATATAAAATAAAGTACCAAAATAATCCTTGTTAATTATAGAAATTTATACTAATTTTTCTTGGATTTATAAACCCTCATAAATATTTATTAAAAATCAGCAAACTTAAATATACTGAAAATGAGTTCTGTTTTCCTATTTTTATAAAATACCAAAAGTACTTATTAAATGCTAGAAAAATTATAATAAATTAGCTAAATTAACATAATATTTAAATACCATTTTTCCAAGATTTTTATAGCAATTAAAAAATATATATAAATTCAAAACCAGAAAGTAACAATATCTAGAAAAATAATTAATTATAAATTAAGGATAATACATAATCAAAATCTACAGATGTTATTGGATGATAAAATAAATATCACCAACGTGTCCAGAACGGTCAAATCAGCTAGGATAGCCTACCCATAAGTCCAATTTAGACACAGGGGCAAAACGGTAATTTTGGGTCAAAATGATGTCCGCCGTTGGACACACTTTGCACCGAAAAGCGTGTCGGGATAGAAGTCTACAAAATCTAGCAAATTATATGTCCACAAATTCAGAATGACGATACGAACCCAACGGTATATCCGGAATAGGATTCCGATGTGCCGATCTCAAAATGATACGTTGACGCGACACTTGGTATCCGATTTGCACGGAAATGCGTGTCGGAGCAAATGTCTTTAAAACTCAGCAAATTATATGTCAACGAGTCCAGAATGACGATATGAACTCAACGGTATATCCAGAATGGGATTCCGATGAGCCGGCGTCAAAAAGTCCCGTTGACTCAGAAAGTGGGACCCGCTTTGCACCGAAATGCGTGCCAGGGCCCACGTTCTCCAAATCAAGCAAATTTTATATGAAAACATGCCAGAACGACGCCACGAGTCTACTGGTGGTGTCAGAAATTGAATTCGGAGTCCCGGGTTCAAAAATGGAATTTTACAAGTGCAACACTAAGAATTCGAACGGCCAACTTTGGCGTCGAATTCGACCGACCTAACATGCTCAAACTGAAATGAAATCTAAAGGGGGCAGGAAGGGGGTTATACCAGCTATGCACCGGAACTGACGGTGCACAAAACGGAGCTGCGACAGCGAAGTTACGAGCTGACGAAGTCGGCTCCATGAAACTGTCCAAAAACAGTTCAATTTAAAGTGTCAACTTGGTGGCCAGTTTTGAGGTATCAAATGAAAAATTAACGGACGAAAATTGACAGGAGTGAATATGGATATACCGAGATTGCGACGGAGCAAAAAGTTCGCCGATCCAACGGTCGGATCTCCCGAAAAACGCGTACGAACTTGCTGTCCCGAAACTCCATTTCTGGATTCAACCCGCGCGCGCGTCGACGGGATTTCGACGTAAACGCACGAATCGTGTGTTTAACACGTCGGGGAGGACGAAGGTGGCAAGGGGGGCCTCGCCCGAGGTCGCCCGACCACGGGTGGCCGGCCACGGTCGGCGGCGGCGGCGCTGCACCGCGCGGTTAGCCGGTCTCGCGCGCGGCTGTGCACGCGCTGCTGCGACTTTGCGCGCGCTGCTGCGACTGCCTCGCTGCTGCTACTGTGGGGGTGCGCCGGCCATATGGTGGCGTACGGCGCGGCGGCGGTCGCCGGGGCACGGTGTGTGGCGGCGGCGGAGGTGGTGCATGGTGGTTGTGGTGGGATGGTAGTGATGGTGGTGGTGATGGTGTTTATGATGGTGGTGGTGAAGATGATGAAGAAGAGGAGGAGGAGATGGAGGAGGAGAAAGGAGGAGAGGGTGGAGCTAGGGAGGAGGTCGGCAGCCATGGGGGGGTGCTGTCGGCCGAGAGGGTGGTGGGAGGAGAGAGTTGTGTGTGTGTGTGTGTGTGTGTTTTGTATGTGTGATGAAAGAGGGAGAGAGAGATGCATGTATGTGTGTGTGTAATAATAGAGAGTGAGAGAGAGAGGTGATATTTTAGTGAGAGAGAGGGGAAGTCGGTCCTGGGGGGGGTGTGTGTGCTGTAAAGTGGAAGGGGGGTGTGTGTGTTTGGAGAGAGAGAGTAAGAGAGAGATATTTATATATATATATGTATATATATATACATAGATATTTGTAAAGTGGAGAGGGAAGAAAAATAGATTTTTAAAATAGGAAAAATAGGAAAATTATGTGGGGTATTTGGACAGTCATGAAAGAACAATATGGAGCTTGGGTTCGGGCTTGGTCGAACCGGGTCGGGTCAAAATCGAACCGGGCGCAATAATGGAATTAAAATTAGGATTTATAATCATGGATAAATAAACAACATGCGGGGACTACAATAAATGGGACACAAGTTTCATGTGGGTAGTAGGCTTCATATGGGCCACGTCCATACTTCGGTTGACAGGTTGGGTCGATGTCGGGTCCTGAAATTAAATTGGAATTTAAATCAGGTTTCACGACAGAAAATAAATCGGCCTAAATTGACCCGGAAGTTGTGCGAAGAAAATGGAGCACAAAATGAAGTATCTGAGTGGGACACGAAGGTCATGGGTGAAGAGCGTCTCGAGTAGATCATTCATGAGAAGTTGGTTCTGAGAAAATGGCTGATCTGGTGCTCCTAAATTAAAAGCAATGGTAACGTGCAAACGATGATCAAAAATAAAAGTGGGAATAATTATTGAATGATTAATCGGTCTAAGTTGACCCGAACTTGCGCGATACAAAAAGAGCACAAGGGAACGAGTTCAAGTGGGACAGGATATATCAAAACGAAGATAGTCTTGTCTACTTCAAAACCCATGAAGAGAGTTTACAGAGATTGGTATCCCTGACGCTCCAGAAGTCAAAGTCATGGAAAGGTACATTAATGATCTAAATAATTTAATAATAAAATATTTATCGAAAAATAATTCATTAAGAAAAGCAAAAATAAACCCTGAAATTCAGGGGGCTTACATCCTACCCACCTTACAAAAATTTCGTCCTCGAAATTAAAAATCATCCAACCGGTCAAACTATAATATGTAGCTGCTCTGGCTACAATACTCAATCTGCTATCCTTGTAATCATCTCTTTTGTTTCTCCTACAAACTTTTTGGTTCCGGTTCAACTAAGTCCTTCTATCATAAACTTCGTCATACATCCTTTAGAATCTTCCATACTAACATGAAACATTTATGTATACCCTAAACTATAGGTCGTTCTCTGGACATGTCTATAAGCCTAAAATGCTTAATCATCAACCATATTTTCAACCTCAATTGTAAATACTGGATTTCCTTATCATATCCTAAGTATCCTTATTTCATCAATCTACAGTTCCTTGGCATCATTTATCGTCAATCCTTTCCTACAGCTTTTCCTTGAAATCATACGTTCAATTCTTATCCTTGGCGTAGAGCCTTCTTCTTTTACTCAACAAGTCCTCCGAATATAAATCCTCGATTTCAAAACTCCTGATTTATTAGTTACCAAAGTACATATGTCTTTGTCTTGTTCCATGTCTTTTTAACTGATATTTTCCCGATCTCGTACGCAATACGATAACTCATTCTAACTTATTCTATACCATTCCACATATCGATCTACCCTCTAATCACATGTAATTAGCTATAGGTAACCAACCAAAATTCTACAAATGCTAAATCCTCAAACTGCTAAGCACAAGATTCTAATCCTCAATCCATAGTCATGACAATATAATATCTCATTTCTCCATCTTAGATACCCTATCATCGAGTCATAATACCAATACAATCGTTCTTAATGGTTTCCAAGTCTACTACAGTCAATCGCTTATACTTGTCTTATAAGCTTAATCTAACCAATCCCTAGGAAAAGTACTTATCACAATCACACAATACATTTTTAGTTATACTACAGGATCAGTCAACAAGGTTTGGCTATTTCGATCGTCTATCAAGTAGAAGGTAACAAGGCCTAAGACTGGGTCAAGCAATCCATAACAGTGTCCAAACAAGTTAAAGGGTCAAACAAGACAGAAAAGTTTATTGGAATATCTCCAAGAATGGTACGAAGACAACGAGATGTATAACGAGAAGAATTACCAAAGAGGTTAACGAAAAAGAGTTTAGTCAAGTCATAGGAAAGATGGAACACAAAAATATTTATGTCCAAAAGATAACATGAAAGCAATCCTATTGGAGAGTCCTAGAGAACCTGTAATTCTAGTTGTAGATGTAGATAGATCAGAGTTGATCAAGACGGAGAAGAATGATAATAAGAATTTATTCTTGCTCAATCGGTCATAACGAAGTGAACCAAGCTGAGATATGATCTGATAACCATATACGTCTTCCTGAAATCATGTTGCCAGAATTTTTGCCACACCAGTAAGCCTAGATGCAATAAACGATAGAGTCATAACTAAGGTATACTCCCTAAAATCATATTATCTAGAATCCTCGCCACGCCAACCGGTATGGCTGCGAGAAAATCTAAATTCTATGAATAGGATAATATATCCGAAATCAGGCTCTATGTTTTTGTCATACCAGCTAATATGGCTGCGATAAATTCTAAACTCCATAAATAAAGCAGACGTTTACCTTATCAGGATATATATAATTCAATCCACAAAATTTATCACGATGCAAGATCAAAGTTAACAACAAAATCAGAAATTAAATTCAACAACGAATTTAAAGAAAAGCAAATGGAATTAAGCGAAAACAGATTTCTATGTAAGATTAGAGTGAGATTAGAGTGAGATCCTCAGGGATCATCCCAAAGGTACAACTTGGTCTAAATTGACCCACTGAAATACAAACAAGAGGCTAATTATAGCTAACGGTCCTATGCTGTGATGAGTTCTCCTATGTTACAATCCTAGAAATCCTCTAGGTGTTCTAAATGTTTATCCCTAGTGTTATCAAGTTGTCCTAGATCCTAATTGCAGGCATGCTTAGTACAATAACGTAACCAAACAATTTAGTCAGGACCTGCATGGGCCGCCAAAAAAATATGTCACGACCCGTTACCTAAATTGTTGGGCCGGGCCGAGCCATGTCCAGCCTACGCTTGGTCAAAGCGTAGTAAGCTGTTCTAAGAATAGACAATAAAGAATCTAAGCAGCTAACAGTTCTAAAATCACATTTAAAGTTCATCACAACACAGCATCTATAAGCGAAGGTAACATGAGCACAAACTTAATAATACATATCCAAAGTATCTAACTGGAGACAAAGTCCAGTATCCAAATATAAGTACAGACAAAGTCTAAGTCCCAAAACACAAGAAAGATAACTAAGCAAGGTTCCCCGCTGGGGCCTCTACTGGAGCTAAGGCCAGGTCCTCAATGCAGTACCATAACATGTAACACACAGCGTTTCCTTCTCGAAAAGTAAACCTACAACGTTATCCTGTCAGGACGGGAGCAAGTACAACCTCTACAACTAAAGTACTGAACATATAATGAAAGAGATGTACAACAAGAGACATGGTGTGATAAGTTTATAAAACAGGAAATACTAGAAACATGGCCTCATGGTACAACTGGGATCATAATATCATAGTAACACAGGGAACATGGCATATCTGGAATCATGGTATATCTCATAATCTATCATGGCAAGGATACATATGTCATAAAGACAGATGTATATGTAATGTTTAAAACTGTAGCAGGTACGTGATCGGTCAATAGATGTATAATGTACTGTGGTACATGTAAATAAAATGTACATACGTACAAGTCAACAGGCATAGGTGTACATCCGTACAGAAATGCGGGATAATGGCCTGCGGCAAGGTATGCATATAAAATACGACCGAGCTCGCTACTGTAGGGGGGTCGTGATCACGTACAATACTATCAGTTTCCCCATAACCCATATTCTATTATGTGAGAGATACGAGAACAGTAAAAATATGTGAGAGACACTGGGAGTAATATAAGCATAGCCGGTACTGGGAACAGTATGAAACATGTGAATACTCCGAGTAGTATAAAAGCATAGTAAAATATGTACTGAGAACCAGTAAGGAACATGTGAAGATATGATAACTGTCCTAAGCATGGTAGGGACCAATTTAATGTAACATGTGAAGATTTAACTTACAGTTATTCAGAAAGCAGTATTTTAACAGGGTTAATACATGCTCTAGCATTAAAAGACAGTAAAAGAGTGTGTAGATGTACTTACCTCGAGCAAAGCAAGAATACTAGTACGAAGATATAGATGTCCGGTGTCCTGTCAATAATGATATACAAACTCAGTTCTAAGCTATGTTCAATAATACACTAGTGGTGAGACACGACTCCTAACTGGACACTAAGCTAAGTGGAGACCTAGCATAAAAGTCTAATGTGGAGTGCCACTATACACAAACTAACTCTCTAGGGTCTTTACACTAGTGCGGGGTGAGGTCCAATACTATAACAACTCAAATCAACGCAAAACTTGCAAGTTGTAACTACTCAATAAATAAATCAAACGGTACACTAAGTTCCAACAATTTTAGAGATGGACAAAAAGCTTAAATATATATAAAATAAAGTACAAAAATAATCCTTGTTAATTATAAAAATTTATACTAATTTTTCTGGGATTTATAAACCCTCATAAATATTTATTAAAAATCAGCAAACTTAAATATACTGAAAATGAGTTCTGTTTTCCTATTTTTATAAAATACCAAAAGTACTTATTAAATGCTAGAAAAATTATAATAAATTAGATAAATTAACATAATATTTAAATACCATTTTTCCAAGATATTTATAGCAATTAAAAAATATATATAAATTCAAAACCAGAAAGTAACAATATCTAGAAAAATAATTAATTATAAATTAAGGATAATACATAATCAAAATCTACAGATGTTGTCGGATGATAAAATAAATATCACCATCGTGTCCAGAACGGTCAAATCAGCTAGGATAGCCTACCCATAAGTCCAATTTAGACACAGGGGCAAAACGGTAATTTTGGGTCAAAATGATGTCTGCCGTTGGACACACTTTGCACCGAAAAGCGTGTCGGGTAGAAGTCTACAAAACCTAGCAAATTATATGTCCACGAATCCAGAATGACAATACGAACCCAACGGTATATCCGGAATTGGATTTCGATGTGCCGATCTCAAAATGATACGTTGACGCGACACTTGGTATCCGATTTGCACGAAAATGCGTGCCGGAGCAAATGTCTTCAAAACTCAGCAAATTATATGTCAACGAGTCCAGAATGACGATACGAACTCAACGGTATATCCGGAATGGGATTCCGATGAGCCGGCGTCAAAAAGTCCCGTTGACTCAGAAAGTGGGACCCGCTTTGCACCGAAATACGTGCCAGGGCCCACGTTCTCCAAATCAAGCAAATTTTATATGAAAGCATGCCAGAACGATGCCACGAGTCTACTGGTGGTGTCAAAAATTGAATCCGGAGTCCCGGGTTCAAAAATGGAATTTTACAAGTGCAACACTAAGACTTCGAACGGCCAACTTTGGCATCGAATTCGACCGACCTAACATGCTCAAACTGAAATGAAATCTAAAGGGGGTAGGAAGGGGGTTATACCAGCTGTGCACCGGAACTGACGGTGCGCAAAACGGAGCTGCGACGGCGAAGTTACGAGCTGACGAAGTCGGCTCCACGAAACTGTCCAAAAACAGTTCAATTTAAAGTGTCAACTTGGTGGCCAGTTTTGAGGTATCAAATGATAAAATTAACGGACGAAAATTGACAGGAGTGAAGATGGATATACCGAGATTGCGTCGGAGCAAAAAGTTCGCCGATCCAACGGTCGGATCTCCCGAAAAACGTGTACGAACTTGCTGTCCCGAAACTCCATTTCTGGATTCAACCCGCGCGCGCGTCGACGGGATTTCGACGTAAACGCACGAATCGTGTGTTTAACACGTCGGGGAGGACGAAGGCGGCAAGGGGGGCCTCGCCCGAGGTCGCCCGACCACGGGTGGCCGGCCACGGCCGGCAGCGGCGGCGCTGCACCGCGCGGTTAGCCGGTCTCGTGCGCGGCTGTGCACGCGCTGCTGCGGCTTTGCGCGCGCTGCTGTGACTGCCTCGCTGCTGCTACTGCGGGGGTGCGCCGGCCACATGGTGGCGCACGGCGCGGCGGCGGTCGCCGGGGCACGATGTGGCGGCGACGGAGGTGGTGTATGGTGGTTGTGGTGGGATGGTAGTGATGGTGGTGGTGATGGTGTTTATGATGGTGGTGGTGAAGATGATGAAGAAGAGGAGGAGGAGATGGAGGAGGAGAAAGGAGGAGAGGGTGGAGCTAGGGAGGAGGTCGGCAGCCATGGGGGGGGGTGTTGTCGGCCGAGAGGGTGGTGGGAGGAGAGAGTTGTGTGTGTGTGTGTGTTTTGTATGTATGATGAAAGAGGGAGAGAGAGATGCATGTATGTGTGTGTGTAATAATAGAGAGTGAGAGAGAGAGGTGATATTTTAGTGAGAAAGAGAGGGGAAGTCGGTCCTGGGGGGGTGTGTGTGCTGTAAAGTGGAAGGGGGGGTGTGTGTGTTTGGAGAGAGAGAGTAAGAGAGAGATATTTATATATATATATATATGTATATATATATATACATAGATATTTGTAAAGTGGAGAGGGAAGAAAAATAGATTTTAAAATAGGAAAAATAGGAAAATTATGCGGGGTATTTGGACAGTCATGAAAGAACAATATGGAGCTTGGGTTCGGGCTTGGTCGAACCGGGTCGGGTCAAAATCGAACCGGGCGCAATAATTGAATTAAAATTAGGATTTATAATCATGGATAAATAAACAACATGCGGGGACTACAATAAATGGGACACAAGTTTCATGTGGGTAGTAGGCTTCATATGGGCCACGTCCATACTTCGGTTGACAAGTTGGGTCGATGTCGGGTCCTGAAATTAAATTGGAATTTAAATCAGGTTTCACGACAGAAAATAAATCGGCCTAAATTGACCCGAAAGTTGTGCGAAGAAAATGGAGCACAAAATAAAGTGTCTGAGTGGGACACGAAGGTCATGGGTGAAGAGCGTCTCGAGTAGATCATTCATGAGAAGTTGGTTCTGAGAAAATGGCTGATCTGGTGCTCCTAAATTAAAAGCAACGGTAACGTGCAAACGATGATCAAAATAAAAGTGGGAATAATTATTGAATGATTAATCGGTCTAAGTTGACCCGAACTTGCGCGATACAAAAAGAGCACAAGGGAACGAGTTCAAGTGGGACAGGATATATCAAAACGAAGATAGTCTTGTCTACTTCAAAACCCATGAAGAGAGTTTACAGAGATTGGTATCCCTGACGCTCCAGAAGTCAAAGTCATGGAAAGGTACATTAATGATCTAAACAATTTAATAATAAAATATTTATCAAAAATAATTCATTAAGAAAAGCAAAAATAAACCCTGAAATTCAGGGGGCTTACATCCTACCCACCTTACAAAAATTTCGTCCTCGAAATTAAAAATCATCCAACCGGTCAAACTATAATATGTAGCTGCTCTGGCTACAATACTCAATCTGCTATCCTTGTAATCATCTCTTTTGTTTCTCCTACAAACTTTTTGGTTCCGGTTCAACTAAGTCCTTCTATCATAAACTTCGTCATACATCCTTTAGAATCTTCCATACTAACATGAAACATTTATGTATACCCTAAACTATAGGTCGTTCTCTGGACATGTCTATAAGCCTAAAATGCTTAATCATCAACCATATTTTCAACCTCAATTGTAAATACTGGATTTCCTTATCATATCCTAAGTATCCTTATTTCATCAATCTACAGTTCCTTGGCATCATTTATCGTCAATCCTTTCCTACAGCTTCTCCTTGAAATCATACGTTCAATTCTTATCCTTGGCGTAGAGCCTTCTTCTTTTACTCAACAAGTCCTCCGAATATAAATCCTCGATTTTAAAACTCCTGATTTATTAGTTACCAAAGTACATATGTCTTTGTCTTGTTCCATGTCTTTTTAACTGATATTTTCCCGATCTCGTACGCAATACGATAACTCATTCTAACTTATTCTATACCATTCCACATATCGATCTACCCTCTAATCACATGTAATTAGCTATAGGTAACCAACCAAAATTCTACAAATGCTAAATCCTCAAACTGCTAAGCACAAGATTCTAATCCTCAATCCATAGTCATAACAATATAATATCTCATTTCTCCATCTTAGATACCCTATCATCGAGTCATAATACCAATACAATCGTTCTTAATGGTTTCCAAGTCTACTACAGTCAGTCGCTTATACTTGTCTTATAAGCTTAATCTAACCAATCCCTAGGAAAAGTACTTATCACAATCACATAACACATTTTTAGTTATACTACAGGATCAGTCAACAAGGTTTGGCTATTTCGGTCGTCTATCAAGTAGAAGGTAACAAGGCCTAAGACTGGGTCAAGCAATCCATAATAGTGTCCAAACAAGTTAAAGGGTCAAACAAGACAGAAAGTTTATTGGAATATCTCCAAGAATGGTACGAAGACAACGAGATGTATAACGAGAAGAATTACCAAAGAGGTTAACGAAAAAGAGTTTAGTCAAGTCATAGGAAAGATGGAACACAAAAATATTTATGTCCAAAAGATAACATGAAAGCAATCCTATTGGAGAGTCCTAGAGAACCTGTAATTCTAGTTGTAGATGTAGATAGATCAGAGTTGATCAAGACGGAGAAGAATGATAATAAGAATTTATTCTTGCTCAATCGGTCATAACGAAGTGAACCAAGCTGAGATATGATCTGATAACCATATACGTCTTCCTGAAATCATGTTGCCAGAATTTTTGCCACACCAGTAAGCCTAGATGCAATAAACGATAGAGTCATAACTAAGGTATACTCCCTAAAATCATATTATCTAGAATCCTCGCCACGCCAACCGGTATGGCTGCGAGAAAATCTAAATTCTATGAATAGGATAATATATCCGAAATCAGGCTCTATGTTTTTGTCATACCAGCTAATATGGCTGCGATAAATTCTAAACTCCATAAATAAAGCAGACGTTTACCTTATCAGGATATATCATAATTCAATCCACAAAATTTATCACGATGCAAGATCAAAGTTAACAACAAAATCAGAAATTAAATTCAACAACGAATTTAAAGAAAAGCAAATGGAATTAAGCGAAAACAGATTTCTATGTAAGATTAGAGTGAGATTATAGTGAGATCCTCAGGAATCATCCCAAAGGTACAACTTGGTCTAAATTGACCCACTGAAATACAAACAAGAGGCTAATTATAGCTAACGGTCCTATGCTGTGATGAGTTCTCCTATGTTGCAATCCTAGAAATCCTCTAGGTGTTCTAAATGTTTATCCCTAGTGTTATCAAGTTGTCCTAGATCCTAATTGCAGGCATGCTTGGTACAATAACGTAACCAAACAATTTAGTCAGGACCTGCATGGGCCGCCAAAAAAATATGTCACGACCCGTTACCTAAATTGTTGGGCCGGGCCGAGCCATGTCCAGCCTACGCTTGGTCAAAGCGTAGTAAGCTGTTCTAAGAATAGACAATAAAGAATCTAAGCAGCTAACAGTTCTAAAATCACATTTAAAGTTCATCACAACACAGCATCTATAAGCGAAGGTAACATGAGCACAGACTTAATAATACATATCCAAAGTATCTAACTGGAGACAAAGTCCAGTATCCAAATATAAGTACAGACAAAGTCTAAGTCCCAAAACACAAGAAAGATAACTAAGCAAGGTTCCCCGCTGGGGCCTCTACTGGAGCTAAGGCCAGGTCCTCAATGCAGTACCATAACATGTAACACACAGCGTTTCCTTCTCAAAAAGTAAACCTACAACGTTATCCTGTCAGGACGGGAGCAAGTACAACCTCTACAACTAAAGTACTGAACATATAATGAAAGAGATGTACAACAAGAGACATGGTGTGATAAGTTTATAAAACAGGAAATACTAGAAACATGGCCTCATGGTACAACTGGGATCATAATATCATAGTAACACAGGAAACATGGCATATCTGGAATCATGGTATATCTCATAATCTATCATGGCAAGGATACATATGTCATAAAGACATATGTATATGTAATGTTTAAAACTGTAGCAGGTACGTGATCGGTCAATAGATGTACAATATACTGTGGTACATGTAAATAAAATGTACATATGTACAAGTCAACAGGCATAGGTGTACATCCGTATAGAAATGCGGGATAATGGCCTGCGGCAAGGTATGCATATAAAATGCGACCGAGCTCGCTACTGTAGGGGGGTCATGATCACGTACAATACTATCAGTTTCCCCATAACCCATATTCTATCATGTGAGAGATACGAGAACAGTAAAAATATGTGAGAGACACTGGGAGTAATATAAGCATAGCCGGTACTAGGAACAGTATGAAACATGTGAATACTCCGAGTGGTATAAAAGCATAGTAAAATATGTACTGAGAACCAGTAAGGAACATGTGAAGATATGATAACTGTCCTAAGCATGGTAGGGACCAATTTAATGTAACATGTGAAGATTTAACTTGCAGTTATTCAGAAAGCAGTATTTTAACAGGGTTAATACATGCTCTAGCATTAAAAGACAGTAAATGAGTGTGTAGATGTAATTGCCTCGAGCAAAGCAAGAATACTAGTACGAAGATATAGATGTCCGGTATCCTGTCAATAATGATATACAAACTCAGTTCTAAGCTATGTTCAATAATACACTAGTGGTGAGACACGACTCCTAACTAGACACTGAGCTAAGTGGAGACCTAGCATAAAAGTCTAATGTGGAGTGCCACTATACACAAACTAACTCTCTAGGGTCTTTACACTAGTGCGGGGTGAGGTTCAATACTATAACAACTCAAATCAACGCAAAACTTGCAAGTTGTAACTACTCAATAAATAAATCAAACGGTACACTAAGTTCCAACAATTTTAGAGATAGACAAAAAGTTTAAATATATATAAAATAAAGTACCAAAATAATCCTTGTTAATTATAGAAATTTATACTAATTTTTCTGGGATTTATAAACCCTCATAAATATTTATTAAAAATCAGCAAACTTAAATATACTAAAAAAATGAGTTTTGTTTTCCTATTTTTATAAAATACCAAAAGTACTTATTAAATGCTAGAAAAATTATAATAAATTAGCTAAATTAACATAATATTTAAATACCATTTTTCTAAGATTTTTATAGCAATTAAAAAATATATATAAATTCAAAACCAGAAAGTAACAATATCTAGAAAAATAATTAATTATAAATTAAGGATAATACATAATCAAAATCTACAGATGTTGTCGGATGATAAAATAAATATCACCAACGTGTCCAGAACGGTCAAATCAGCTAGGATAGCCTACCCATAAGTCCAATTTAGACATAGGGGCAAAACGGTAATTTTGGGTCAAAATGATGTCCGCCGTTGGACACACTTTGCACCGAAAAGCGTGTCAGGATAGAAGTCTACAAAACCTAGCAAATTATATATCCACGAATCCAGAATGACGATACGAACCCAACGGTATATCCGGAATAGGATTCCGATGTGCCGATCTCAAAATGATACGTTGACGCGACACTTGGTATCCGATTTACACGGAAATGCGTGCCGGAGCAAATGTCTTCAAAACTCAGCAAATTATATGTCAACGAGTCCAGAATGACGATACGAACTCAACGGTATATCCGGAATGGGATTCCGATGAGCCGGCGTCAAAAAGTCCCGTTGACTCAGAAAGTGGGACCCACTTTGCACCGAAATGCGTGCCAGGGCCCACATTCTCCAAATCAAGCAAATTTTATATGAAAACATGACAGAACGACGCCACGAGTCTACTGGTGGTGTCAGAAATTGAATCCGGAGTCCCGGGTTCAAAAATGGAATTTTACAAGTGCAACACTAAGAATTCGAACGGCCAACTTTGGCGTCGAATTCGACCGACCTAACATGCTCAAACTGAAATGAAATCTAAAGGGGGACAGGAAGGGGGTTATACCAGCTGTGCACCGGAACTGACGGTGCGCAAAACGGAGCTGCGACGGCGAAGTTACGAGCTGACGAAGTCGGCTCCACGAAACTGTCCAAAAACAGTTCAATTTAAAGTGTCAACTTGGTGGCCAGTTTTGAGATATCAAATGATAAAATTAACGGACGAAAATTGACAGGAGTGAAGATGGATATACCGAGATTGCGACGGAGCAAAAAGTTCGCCGATCCAACGGTCGAATCTCTCGAAAAACGTGCACGAACTTGCTGTCCCGAAACTCCATTTCTGGATTCAACCCGCGCGCGCGTCGACGGGATTTCGACGTAAACGCACGAATCGTGTGTTTAACACGTCGGGGAGGACGAAGGCGGCAAGGGGGACCTCGCCCGAGGTCGCCCGACCACGAGTGGCCGGCCACGGCCGGCGGCGGCGGCGCTGCACCGCACGGTTAGCCGGTCTCGCGCGCGGCTGTGCACGCGCTGCTGCGGCTTTGCGCGCGCTGCTGCGACTGCCTCGCTGCTGCTACTGCGGGGGTGCACCGGCCACATGGTGGCGCACGGCGCGGCGGCGGTCGCCGGGGCACGGTGTGGCGGCGGCGGAGGTGGTGCATGGTGGTTGTGGTGGGATGGTAGTGATGGTGGTGGTGATGGTGTTTATGATGGTGGTGGTGAAGATGATGAACAAGAGGAGGAGGAGATGGAGGAGGAGAAAGGAGGAGAGGGTGGAGCTAGGGAGGAGGTCGGCAGCCATGGGGGGGGGGGTGCTGTCGGCCGAGAGGGTGGTGGGAGGAGAGAGTTGTGTGTGTGTGTGTGTTTTGTATGTGTGATGAAAGAGGGAGAGAGATGCATGTATGTGTGTGTGTAATAATAGAGAGTGAGAGAGAGAGGTGATATTTTAGTGAGAGAGAGAGGGGAAGTCGGTCCTGGGGGGGGTGTGTGTGCTGTAAAGTGGAAGGGGGGAGGTGTGTGTGTTTGGAGAGAGAGAGTAAGATATATATATATATATATATATATATATATATATATATATATATATATATATATATATATATATATATATATATATATATATATATACATAGATATTTGTAAAGTGGAGAGGGAAGAAAAATAGATTTTTAAAATAGAAAAAATAGGAAAATTATGCGGGGTATTTGGACAGTCATGAAAGAACAATATGGAGCTTGGGTTCGGGCTTGGTCGAACCGGGTCGGGTCAAAATCGAACCGGGCGCAATAATGGAATTAAAATTAGGATTTATAATCGTGGATAAATAAACAACATGCGGGAACTACAATAAATGGGACACAAGTATCATGTGGGTAGTAGGCTTCATATGGGCCATGTCCATGCTTCGGGTTGACAGGTTGGGTCGATGTCGGGTCCTGAAATTAAATTGGAATTTAAATCAGGTTTCACGACAGAAAATAAATCGGCCTAAATTGACCCGGAAGTTGTGCGAAGAAAATGGAGCACAAAATGAAGTGTCTGAGTGGGACACGAAGGTCATGGGTGAAGAGCGTCTCGAGTAGATCATTCATGAGAAGTTGGTTCTGAGAAAATGGCTGATCTGGTGCTCCTAAATTAAAAGCAACGGTAACGTGCAAACGATGATCAAAAATAAAAGTGGGAATAATTATTGAATGATTAATCGGTCTAAGTTGACCCGAACTTGCGCGATACAAAAAGAGCACAAGGGAACGAGTTCAAGTGGGACAGGATATATCAAAACGAAGATAGTCTTGTCTACTTCAAAACCCATGAAGAGAGTTTACAGAGATTGGTATCCCTGACGCTCCAGAAGTCAAAGTCATAGAAAGGTACATTAATGATCTAAACAATTTAATAATAAAATATTTATCGAAAAATAATTCATTAAGAAAAGCAAAAATAAACCCTGAAATTCAGGGGGCTTACACACACATATATATATATATATATATATATATATATATATATATATATATATATATATATATATATATATATATATAAAATATATATATATATATATATATATATATATATATATATAAAATATATATATATATATATATATATATATATATATATATATATATATATATAAGATTTTAAAAAATTAATTTAGATGTAATTATAGTTTGTTATGGATATATGTGAATAAAAGAGGGGGTATTCAGTTATGCGGAAGAAAAATAAAAAATAGGATATTCGTCTATGTGGAAGAAACTGAGAGAAGTTTAAAAAAAATGTATTTTTTTTAAACTAAATCGGTGATGGTATACGTACGGCTTAGACGGCTCATTTTTGAACCGTTTCGAAGCCGCATTATATAGTAGAATATTATATATATATATATATATAAGCCAATGGCATGCGGCCTAGCGGTAAGACTGTTGGCATGTTGGGGGGAGGTCTCAGGATCGAGCCCCAACGGGGACGGCTGTATAGCGTTTGTCCACGGTTCCCGGACCAAAGCCGACTGGGTGGTTTTAGTCCACGGGCTTTGGTTATATATATATATATATATATATATATATATATATATATATATATATATATATATATATATATATATATATATATATATATATATATACCCGGATCAAAAGTTCCATTCGCAGAGTCTGGCCTAAGCTCCACACCCCATGCATCATCGGATCGGGGGGCCGTGTGGAGCCCTCAAGCGTCCGCTCGATCCAACGGTCGAGGACAACGGGGCTCCCACGAGACTCTGCAGAAGGGCTCTGAATCCGGAACACACACACACACACACACACACACACACACACACACACACACACACACACACACACACACACACACACACACAGAGAGGTGTCCTTTTTTCAGGGCCGACAAGCAATAGTCTAAGCGGTCCATCCCAACTCCTCCATGTCAGTTGAACTACTAATCCCCTATGTCCATATTTTAGTTTCCACTTGGAAGGCCTCTAGTAGCTCATGAGTGAGGAGTTGAACTCGGAATACAAGCTCCACGTCGTCATTAGAATTGACGATATCTTTTTATGGAGTTGATATTTGTTCAACATTTATAACTTTCAACTTGTTATAATTTTTTGTTCTCTTTTTTTTTGGGAGTCAAGTCAAAGGCAAGAGGAAACTAAAATTAGTTCCTACTAAGATAATCCAACCTCCTGGCCGGCCATGCTCAAAACTAAGAGTTACTCGTGTGTTGGCTTCCACTTGCAGTAACCTTCACCAACACTATTCCCATTAGGGACTGTTTGGTTGGAAGGATTTGTTAGTCCCGGGGCTTGATCAAAGATGAAAAACAGATGCAATCGAGATCTGAGATGTCCCACAATACTTTGCAATGATCAAACTCAAGATCTACGACGGTTCAAAATATCAAATAGCCAAATTACAATCTGAAGGAGGGAAAAAGAGAAGAGAAGATCTCTCGTTCTTCCTTGCAAACGTGTTGCAATTGGGACAGAACGAGTTACAATAAACTAGAGAGAGATGAGAAGAAGAACAATGCTGGGGTGTCAAAACACCGTTGCTCAAAGCAAGATTCGCCCCACACGATCTGCTTCCAGGAACCAGCAAGTTGAAGAACTTGTGGAACGCTCGAAGTCACCTCTGTTCAGACTCCTCGGATGGACTTGCAATGGCGGCAGCAACTCTCTCTCTCTTTCTCCTTTTCTAACTTGTAATTTTCGTAGTAGTCACAAAGGAGGCCAGAAGAGAGTATTTATAGAGAGAGGGTGGAAACCCTAACCGCCTCTTCAGTTATGGAAAGATTGAATCAAATCCCAAAAGATAGCAACGAGATTTAATTCAAATCCCACGAAATTAATTCAAATCCCACAAAGATAGGATCTGAATAAATTTAAATCCTACAAAGATAGGATCTGATTTAATTGCATTGATTCAGCCTTTCCATAACTGATTTGTAATCTGCACAGTCAGCGGATCCCTCCATGCGGCAGCAGCAGCAGCCTGGCCGCATGAGCCTAATGGCCGCATGAGCCGCATGGACCGCATGAGCCGCATGAGCCGCATGGACCGTATGGACCGCATGTGCCGCATGAGCCGCATGGACCGCATGGACCGCATGTGCCGTATGAGCCGCATGGCCGCATGTGCCGCATGAGGCCGCATATGAGCCGCATAAGACCGCATGGCCGCATATGAGCCGCATAAAGACCGCTGACGTGCTAAGTGCAAAGTGCGCCAACAAAACGCCATATTACGCCTCATGAGCCCATGAGCCCGAGTCCGAGTCCGAGTGCGAGTCCGAGTCCGAGTCCGAGTCGCTACGCCCCTTTGGGGCTTAGCTCCCAATAGAATTAATCCTAGAGAATAACAAAAGCATTAATGCTTAATCCTTGGAGCCTTATTCTTACCTGCTTGTAAAATCACCCACATGGTTCCCTCCTTAGGGTCACCACCCCATGTGCATCTCTCAACAATACACCCAAGTATATATGTTGAGATAACTCATGGTACATTTCCGATATGGGACTAAAATTCACAAGGCATGTTGAGAGCAAGCTCTCTCCATGTAAAGAAAGCACCAACAATCCCCCATATATCACAACATATATATGTGTCCAGGGTTGAGCGTTCCCCACAGTAACTGTCCATTTTGCATTAGGATAGATGTCGCTGACGACTTGAATCTTCCCGCATGGGTTAAATAACAATGTGATACAAGAATGGACTACGCCTTGAATTCTGCACCACAATTGTAATTCTTCCCACTCACAAAGTGTAGTTACGTGTGCTTCTGGCTGCACATTAAAGGCCCTGTGCCAGTCTAGTTTCAGTATATAATTTTGGGCGTCTACAAGTTTACCCTCAAGAGACGGCCTGATATCTCTTTCCATACACTATATGTGAGTTCTTTATTAAAGAGATATGGCATAAAGCCTTGCGCTTCCTTGCAGTGCTACGCCGCTATGACATGGCCTGAAGTCGAGGCATTACCCCTACCTGGGAACCTCATAGTAGTGTCATACTACTGTAGCATGAGGTCACAAGCCTCTTTGTAGTGCCAAACTACCCAGCATGAAGCCTAAGGCTTCCTTGCGGTATTACGCCGCAACGACATGGCTTACAATGCCGAGGCTTTACCCCTACCTGGGTACCTCATCGTAGTGTCGTGCCACTGTAACATGGGGCCATCCTCCCCTTTGTAGTGCTGTCTACAACTCTTTAATTATGACATACAGCCTTAGGCTACCTGCCTATTTGCGGTGCTACGCCGCTGTGACTTGGCTTGCAAAGCCGAGGCATTACCCCTACCTGGGAACCTCATGGTGGAGTCACCCCACTGTAGCATGGAGATTCACTCCTTGTAGTGCTGCTCTATCGTGCTTCCTGTAAAGCACACCAGGCATTCACTCTGCCTGAGAACTCATTAAGGCGTTTAAGCCAACCTTCCACAGGATCTGTTTTTTCTGCAGAAAAATACATAGTAGACAACAGTGGTTATGGATCCGTATCCCTTCTATGTTCCAGAGAACAAGTACCCACTGTTACCTGATAGTTTCCCAGTCAGTGATCCTCCTTTGAACCAAAAGTTAGATGCCTAGTAGATTTCTCTTTGAACTAATAGCATAAAACTTTATGGTAGGATTACAAAGACACACTATCAGAATGCCTTCAAGCCTATTTTACAAGCTGTGTCATCGACCAACTGGCGCTTGAGGCCCTTTGTGAACGGATCTGCCAGGTTCTCCTGACTCCGAACATCAACCACTGCAATTACACCTCTTTTGATAAGATCGTGTACTGCCCTGTGCTTCAACCGCACAGTCCTCTTCTTCCCGTTGAAGAGGTCATTTGATGCCACCGCCGCAGTCGCCTGGTTGTCACAGTATATCGGTATCGCCGGTATCTGAGCCCCAACCACTGGAAGATCATACATGAGCTTCCGAAGCCATTCTGCTTCATTTGCTGCAGTTTCAAGTGCATAGAATTCAGATTCCATGGAGGAACGAGAGAGTATAGTCTGCTTCTTCGACTTCCACGATATAACAGCTCCATCCAAGGAAAAGACATATCCACCTGTGGATCTCTCGCTTTCCACCTCTGAATACCAGCTAGCATCACTGAAGCCTTCCACTACTATCGGATACCCGTTGTAGTGCAGTGCATATGTCTGAGTTTTCTTGAGATATCTCATCACCCGCTTTACAGCTTTCCAGTGCTCAACCCCTGGGTTGCTTGTGAACCGACTCAGTATTCCCACGACGAAAGCTATGTCAGGCCTTGTGGCAGTGGTTGCGTACATCAAACTTCCGATAACGCTAGAATACTCCAGCTGTCTGACGCTTTCCCTTGAATTTGGCTTCAGCTTCTGATCACACCTGTATGGTGTATCGATCCCTGGAAGATCCTTATACCCATAGCGTGTGAGCATCTTCTCAATGTAGTGAGATTGTGACAGTGCTACTCCAGTGTCTGTCCGGATGATCTTTATGCCCAAGATGACATCTGCATCCCCCAAGTCCTTCATACTGAACTTGGTTGAGAGGAACTTCTTTGTCTCTGTGACACAGCCTATATCCGTACCTAGGA
The DNA here is from genome assembly GCA_029216955.1 of Iris pallida. Taxonomy (NCBI): domain Eukaryota; kingdom Viridiplantae; phylum Streptophyta; class Magnoliopsida; order Asparagales; family Iridaceae; genus Iris; species Iris pallida. Next base: position 2,354,406 of record JANAVB010002796.1, read on the forward strand.
TTAGCATGTCGTCCACGTACAGACAAACGATGACTCCTCTTCCATCAGCGAACTTTGTGTAAACATATTTGTCCGTCTCGCTGACTCTGTAGCCGTTTGACCTAATAACTTTGCCAAAACTTCTCATACCACATCTTGGGAGCTTGCTTCAAACCACACAATGATTTCACCAACTTGTATATAGCTGCAAGAGCGATTAACATCCTGATGGTGGTCATCCGGGCTACTGGAGCGTATGTGTCAAAGTAGTCTATCCCCTGTTTCTGAGAAAATCCCTTGGCTACCAGCCTGGCCTTGAACTTGTCAATAGTTCCATCTGCCTTCATCTTCTTCTTGAAGATCCATTTACATCCGATGGGCTTTTCTCCTTCAGGTAGATCTACCAACACCCATGTGTTATTGGAGGTGATAGAGTCAAACTCATCATTCACTGCCTCCTTCCAGAAGATAGCATCTCTGGTCTTCATCGCCTCATCATAGGTAAGCGGATCTGCTTCCACATGATAGGTGACGAAGTCATCTCCGAAGTCTTTCGGTCTCCTCGCTCGCTTAGCTGACGGCTCTACGAGTTCTGGTACAAGAGTTATTTCATCAACAACAGCTTCTTCTTGGACTACTGGCTCATATGAGATTTCAGTCTTATTTGCACCTACATCATTTTTTCGGAATGTCCGAAAGAACAATGTTTTTGTCTTTTGCAAACTTGTCTTCAAAGTATTCAGCATCGCGAGATTCGATGATATAATTTAACTCAATATCAAGAAATCTCCGAGCATCACTCTTCTCGGCATACCCAAAGAAGATCGCCTTCGTAGTCCTTGTCCCTAGCTTCTGAATCTTCAGATCTAGGAGTTTCACATACGCCAGACACCCCCACACTCGAATGACATTCAAGTTTGGTCTGACTTTGAACCAGAGTTCATGAGGAGTTACGTCCGAAGTTGCATGTGGCACTCTATTTAGAATAAAAGTGTCTGTCAATACAGCTTCCCCCAGTAGCATTTAGGAAGACCCGCGGTTAGCAGCATAGAGTTCATCATTTCTGTCAACGTTCTGTTCTTCCTCTCCGCTACTCCGTTGGATTGAAGAGAATATGGAGCAGTAGTCTCGCATATGATTCCATGTTCTTTGCAGAACGATGCGAATTCATGAGACCTGTACTCCCCACCTCGATCACTTCTTAACCTCTTGAGTTGTTGTCCAGTCTGCCGTTCAGCTTCGGTCCTGAACTCTCTGAACTTCTCGAAGGCTTCGTCTTTAGACTTGAGCAAGTAGACGAATGCGTATTTTGAGAAGTCGTCGATGAAGGTTATGAAATACTTCATCCCGGCCTTCGTGGAGAAATGTTTGAAGTCACAGATATCGGAGTGCACCAACTCCAGAAGATCTGTGCTTCGATTGACCCGATGAAAGGGTTTCCTTGTGATCTTCGTCTGAGCACACACCTCACACTTCTCCACCTTACCCCCACATTTGGAGATAAGTCCTAGACTAGACATTTTGTTAATTCTTTTACAATGAACATGTCCTAGTCTATTATGCCACAACTCAAGAGAATAATCAGAAAATGCAACTGCATTAATGTCTTCAAACTGGTTAACAAGCTGAATTTTAAACATGCCTTCGGTTTGATAAGCCTTTCCGAAGTATGTTCCTTTCTTGGACATCACCATCTGACCAGCATTGATGTCCATCCTCAAGCCTGCGTTGCAGAGCAGGCTCCCAGAGATCAGGTTCTTGGCAATCGCCGGAACATGCTTCACACCTTGAAGCGTCAGAGTGTTCCCAGAAGTGAGTTTCAGTTCCACGGTCCCGATCCCCAGAACTTTAGCTTGGGCCTGGTTCGCTATGACAACCTTCTCAGATATCGGCTGGTACGTGACGGACCATTCCTTGCCTGAACAGACATGGCAAGTCGTTCCAGTGTCTATCCACCAGTCAGAGTCAACCCCCACAGTTGTGACCTGTCCGATCATAGCAACAACGTTAGAAACCAATAAAACCTTATTAGGCTCACCTTTCTCTGATTGTTTAGGCTTAGATCTGCATTCACTCTTGTAGTGGCCTTTCTTGCCACAATTGTAACAAGTCACGTGGGACTTAGTCTTCTGTTGCTTGAAAGAAGGACCCTTCACTTTTAGATTAGCGAAGTCCTTCTTCTTGGGATGAGAAGCCGCCTACTTCCCCTTGGAATCTCTCGTCTGCATAAGATTGGCTTTAGCCAACTGTTTGGACAGAGTGTCCACCTTCTGTTGAGAACGCATCTCGTCCTCAACATGGATCTCTTGAAGTAGATCTCCCAAGCTAATGTCTAGCTTCTTTCTGTGCATCCTTGCATAGAAGGTACTCCATCCAGCAGGAAGTTTTGAGACGATCCCTCCGACGACAAACTTGTCGGGAAGGGGCATCTCTTCGTCTTCCAGTTTCTGACGCAGCTTCAGAAATTCCTTCAACTCTGGCAGCATGGACTTTTCGTCCTCAAAGAGCAATTTGTGATATTTTTCAACCACAAACATTTTGCTCCTGTTCTTATCTTCTTCATACAGATTTTCTACAGACTCCCATATGTCTCTGACAAGTTCCTTCTTTGAGTAGGATTCTGCCAGGGAGTCCTCTATAGCATTCAGGATGAGAAGCCTGCAGATGCTATTTTCCCTTCTCCACTTGGCCTGGAGTTTGGTAGCCGCATTGATGGCGGCAGTAGATCCAGTATCTGGAACAGAGGGTTCTTCCTCCAACAGAACATGATTAATGTCTTTCAGTTGAAGAGTTAGGTACACCTTTTTCTTCCAGACTTGATAGTGCTCTCCATCGAACTTTTCCAACTTGCAGAAGTCCGATTGGAGGAGCGAAGCAATAATGTTTTCCATCTATACGGATCTTGCTTTGAGATTGTTAGTCCCGGGGCTTGATCAAAGATGAAAAACAGATGCAATCGAGATCTGAGATGTCCCACAATACTTTGCAGTGATCAAACTCAAGATCTACGATGGTTCAAAATATCAAATAGCCAAATTACAATCTGAAGGAGGAAAAAAGAGAAGAGAAGATCTCTCGTTCTTCCTTGCAAACGTGTTGCAATTGGGACAGAACGAGTTACAATAAAACTGGAGAGAGATGAGAAGAAGAATAATGCTGGGGTGTCAAAACACCGTTGCTCAAAGCAAGATTCACCCCACACGATCTGCTTCCAGGAACCAGCAAGTTGAAGAACTTGTGGAACGCTCGAAGTCACCTCTGTTCAGACTCCTCGGATGGACTTGCAATGGCGGCAGCAACTCTCTCTCTCTTTCTCCTTTTCTAACTTGTAATTTTTGTAGTAGTCACAAAGGAGGCCAGAAGAGAGTATTTATAGAGAGAGGGTGGAAACCCTAACCGCCTCTTCAGTTATGGAAAGATTGAATCAAATCCCAAAAGATAGCAACGAGATTTAATTCAAATCCCACGAAATTAATTCAAATCCCACAAAGATAGGATCTGAATAAATTCAAATCCCACAAAGATAGGATCTGATTTAATTGTATTGATTCAGCCTTTCCATAACTGATTTGTAATCTGTACAGTCAGCGGATCCCTCCATGCGACAGCAGCAGCAGCCTGGCCGCATGAGCCTAATGGCCCATGAGCCGCATGGACCGCATGAGCCGCATGGACCGCATGGGCCGCATGAGCTGCATGGACCGCATGGACCGCATGTGCCGCATGAGCCGCATGGACCGCATAGACCGCATGTACCGCATGAGCCGCATGGCCGCATGAGGCTGCATATGAGCTGCATAAGACCGCATGGCCGCATAAAGACCGCATGACTGCTGACGTGCTAAGTGCAAAGTGCGCCAACAAAATGCCACATTACGCCTCATGAGCCCATGAGCCCGAGTCCGAGTCCGAGTCCGAGTCGCTAAGCCCCTTTGGGGCTTAGCTCCAAATGGAATTAATCCTAGAGAATGACAAAAGCATTAATGCTTAATCCTTGGAGCCTTATTCTTACCTCCTTGTAAAATCACCCACATGGTTCCCTCCTTAGGGTCACCACCCCATGTGCATCTCTTAATAATACACCCAAGTATATATGTTGAGATAACTCATGGTGCATTTCCGATGTGGGACTAAAATTTATAAGGCATGTTGAGAGGAAGCTCTCTCCATGTAAAGAAAGCACCAACAGGATTTGGGGTTGAATTTGCTCAAAATCAGGATTTGGAGGTTAAATTTGTAAATCTGCCGTTTGGTTGGCGAGGGAGAGGAGACATGATTTTGCATTGGAGACTGTGTGCAGTTCTTGTCCCCTGGTTTTTCCTTTATTCCTACATCCTTCATTTTTATGGGATTTGGAGGAAAGTAACTAGCCACATAGTCCCCCTCCTCCAAAAACTTGTATCCCACCAGACCCTTGGCCCTCTCCCCGCTCCCCCCCTCTCCCTACCATCAGCACCGCCACAGATCCTAGGTCGACGAGGACGGAGGAGCCTCTCCGCGGCGTCCCCTTCCCGATCACGGGCCACGGTGAGGATAGTCCGAACCATGGCCGACAAGGACGGTCGGAGCCTTGGCCGACAAGAGCGGAGGAGCCTCTCCGCGGCATCCCCTCCCTGATCATGGACCATAACGAGGATGGTTGGAGCCTTGGCCAACGAGGACGGAGGAGCTCTCCGCGGCGTCCCCTCCCGATCATGGACCACACGACGAGGAGGGTCGGAGCCTTGGCCGATGAGGACGGTCTGAGCTTGTTTGCTCCTTCCAACGTTCCTAATGATGCCAGCGCGACCCTGAGATGAGAAGTTGGCAGATTCGTCTGGCCACCGACGAGGTTGAAGGAGCCCAAGGGTTTCTTTAAATCCAAATTATTTTTCTCTAAATCCAATTTTTTTCCTCCAATTCCAAATTCTTGACTGAACCAAACGAGGATTTTCCAAATCCAAATTCTTGATTTGAGTTGGATTCTAAAATTTGGAAAAGTAACAAAAAAATCCCAATCCAAATTTCCACAACCAAACAGCCCTTATGTGATGGTCCATCCTCCTCTACACCCTCATCCACTTCTCATATCAAAGTTCAAATAATAACAATAATGCCTAGTATATCTAATCCATATAACAATGAACAATATGACATCTTATATAACTACATACTATTCAGCACATAACAAAAATTTATTACACGTGATGTAACGAGAATAATTTAGAGCAAAGTCATGTACTCTAGACGGTTAATAAAATGGGTTAACTGTGTTTGTTGGATTTCTCTCTAAGTTCCATCGCAATTTTTGAACTTTTGGTGCAGAAACTGGAACCTTAGGTTGGTATCGAAACAATCCGTGTTCAAGAACAATGGAAAAGGTTACCGTTTATTCTACATTTGCACGCACTCTTGTACTTTGCCATGCAATCATGCTATTTGACTCCCAAAATTTTTGGGTGATGCCATCTTTCATTATTTGGCATCTGATGTGGCAACTGACATAGTAGCTGACATGTCATATTTTAACTCAAAAATTAATTACCCAAAATTTTTTATTGTTAATGTTTTTTTGATGGAAATGTAGTAACTTTATTGAATGAGAGATGTTGTCACTACATTTCTAGCATGACTTGGAACGTCATTTGCTAGCACTTGAGTTATACACTCAGGTGGATAATTATAGACCGCAGTCAATACAGAGCTTAGGGCAAATTTAGCTAGAGAGTGAGCAACCTTGTTTCCATTCCTACAAACAAACAAGAAAGAGATGATGTTCATAGTCGGGAGTTCCTCCAGGATCTCAGAGAATAGGTCGAGTAGCCTCTACGGGATAAGCTTCCTCTCTCCATTGCATATTCTCGTAACAGTAGTTGAGTCCCCTTCAATACATACAGGCCTATTTTGAAAGCTCCTTGCAAGCGATACTCCGATACGGATAGCCTCAGCTTTCGCCTGCATCTATGTATCCGTAGAAAGGAAGATGGACGAGGACCATGTTTGTCCAGCAAGAAAACTTCCATTCTCATCTCTCGCAACTGCTCCTGTTGCGATAGCCGACGGAGATGTGGCCCCATCCACATTGATCTTCATAGATGGACTAGTGGGCGGAGTCCATTGCTTTCTCACAGATGATGCTTCCCTCAGATCTTGAAGGTCTGCGATGCCTTGGTTTAGGTTCGCCGTATAGTTGGAATAGGAGAGGAGAGCCGACTGAGTTATGCTGAGGATGTTCTGTGGGATGTGTCGAAACACGCAGTCGCATCTTGTTAGTGTCGAGGCACAATTTTCGATAGAAAATTCTGAAACTGAAACAATTATACAGACAACGTTTCAAATGCAACACCTTAAAGAAGATGTGCAACAAAAATCCTGGAGGATTCTGAATTACGAAGATCTAAAAAGATTCTACGTAATACACAAAAAATCTAAAGAGACTTTGTGCAAGCAACTATCGGCAGTAGAGCTTCTAAAAGAAGTTACTGTAAAAGGCAACAGCAGCGATGATAGGCGAGAATGAGATGCTGGGGTGAATGAACCACCGTTGCTCAAAGCTTTATTCGTCCCACACGAGCACGAACAGCTTCCAGGAACCAGCAAGTTCACAAAGAACTTCTGGAACGCTCGTAAGTCAATATTTGAGGCTTGAACGGGCTTTCTGGACTTAATAGACTCCCTCAACTCTCTTTTGGGTGCATCTTTCAAAGGAGGCCAAGGGGTTCTATTTATAGAGTGGAGTTGAGACTTCACCTCTTCTCCTATCCGATGTGGGATTAAAATACAAATACTCAAAAATAGAGTTTGATATTTTAGATCATCCCACAATCAGCATAGAAGTGTGCCAGTCCACGCCTACCCTCCGAACACTTCCGTACATGCACGAGACATCCTGGAGTCCGTGTCCGAGTCCGAGTCCGCATAACAAAAATTAACTTGCATCCTTGTTGGATTTAATCCTTTTTCCTTCTAGGAAATACTTCCACATGGCACAAACTTGTGCCCCACTACACCTCATGTGCACACCTCAACACAAGCAATGCATTATATTGAGATACTCACCATTTGGTGTAGCCGATGTGGGACTATCTTTTCTAGTCCAAAGGCAAAAATACCAACAATCCCCCACATATATCAATATATGGGTTGAGCGTTCCCCACAGTGACTGTCCATCATGCATTAGGAGAGATGTCGCTACGACTTGAATCTTCCCGCATAGGTTAAATAACAGCATGATACAAGAATGGACTAAGCCTTGAATTCTGCACCATAACTGCAATTCTTCCTACTCACATAATGACATCAACTGTGCTTCTGGCTGCACATTGAAGGCCTTGTGCCAGCCTGGTTTCAGTGTATAATTTTTGAGCGTCTACAAGTTTACCCTCAAGAGACGGCCTGATATCTCTGTCCATACACTATAGGTGAGTTCTTTATAAAGAGTCATGGCATGAAGTATTGCGCTTCTTTGCGGTGCTATGCCGCTATGACATGGCTTAAAGCCGAGGCTTTACCCCACCTGGGTACCTCATTGTAGTGTCATACTACTGTAGCATGAGGTCACAGGCCTCTTTGTAGTGCCAAACTATCCAGCATGAAGCCTTGCGCTTCCGTGTGGTGTTACGCCGCTATGACATGGCTCACAAAGCCGAGGCTTTACCCTACCTGGTACCTCTTCGTGGTGTCATGCCACTGTAACATGAGGACATCGTCCTCTTTGTAGTGCTATCTACTTCTCTTTATTACGATTATCATACAACATTAGGCTACCTGCCTATTTGCGATACTACTCCGCTGTGACTTGGCTTGCAAAGCCGAGGCATTACCCCTACCTGGGAACCTCATGGTGGAGTCACCCCACTATAGCATGGAGTTACACTCCTTGTAGTGCTGCACTACCGTGCTTCCTGTAAAGCACTCCAGGCATTCACTCTGCCTGAGAACTCATTAAGGCATTTAAGCCAACCTTCCCACAGGATCCGTTTTTCGCAGAAAACAACAGTAGACAATAGTGGTTGTAGGTCCGTAACCTCTCCATGTCACAGAGGACAAGTATCCACCGTTCCTGATATTCTTCTGGTTAATTGTCCTCCCTTGAACCAAGAGCTAGATGCCTAGTAGATTTCTCTTTGAACTAATAGCATAAAACTTTATGGTAGGATTGTAATAACACAATATCAGAATGCCTTCAAGCCTATTTTACAAGCTGTGTCATCGACCAGCTGGCGCTTGAGGCCCTTGGTGAACGGATCCGCCAGGTTCTCTGACTCCGAACATCAATCACTGCAATAACACCCCTCTTGATGAGATCGTGTATTGTCCTGTGCTTCAACCGCACAGTCCTCTTCTTTCTGTTGAAGAGGTCATTTGATGCCACTGCTGCTGCCGCCTGGTTGTCACAGTATATCGGTATTGCTGGTATCTGAGCCCCAACCACCGGAAGATCATACATGAGCTCCCGAAGCAACTCTGCTTTATCTGCAGCAGCATCTAATGTAAAGAATTTAGATTCCATGGAGGAGCGAGATAACATAGTCTGCTTCTTCGACTTCCACGATATAGCAGCTTCGCCCATGGCAAATATGAATCCACCTGTAGAATACTCGCTTTCCATATCTGAACACCAGCTAGCATCACTGAAGCCTTCCACTACTGACGGATCTCCGCTGTAGAAAAGTGCATATGTCTGAGTTTTCTTGAGATATCTCATAACACGCTTCACAGCTTTCCAGTGCTCAATGCCTGGATTGCTAGTGAACTGACTCAACATTCCCACTGTGAAAGCTATGTCAGGCCTTGTGGCAGTAGTAGCGTACATCAAGCTTCCGATGACGCTAGCGTACTCCAACTGCCTGACGCTTTCCCTCGAATTTGGCTCCAGCTTCTGATCACTCCGGTACGATGTATCAATAAAAGGAAGATCTTGATATCCGTAGCGAAGTGAGCATCTTCTCAATATAATGAGATTGTGACAGCGCTATTCCAGTGCCTGTCCGGATGATCTTGAGCCCCAAGATTATGTCGGCATCCCCTATGTCCTTCATACTGAACTTGGTCGAGAGGAATTTCTTTGTCTCTGTGACGCAGCTTAAATCCGTACCTAGGATTAGCATGTCGTCCATGTAAAGACATACGATTACTCCTCTTCCGTCAGCAAACTTCGTATAGACACACTTGTCTGTTTCACTGACCCTGTAGCCATTTGACCTTATCACCTTGTCAAACTTCTCATGCCAGATTTTGGGAGCTTGTTTCAAACCATACAGAGACTTCATCAACTTGCAAACTTTGTCTTCCAGACCTCTGACGACAAAACCTTCTGGTTGTTGCATGTAGATCTCTTCGGTCAGCTCGCCATTAAGGAATGCCGTTTTCACATCCATCTGATGTATCTCCATCTTGTATATTGCTGCTAGAGCAATTAACAATCTGATGGTATTCATCCGAGCTACTGGAGCATAAGTGTCAAAGTAGTCGATCCCCTGCTTCTGAGCAAACCCCTTGGCCACTAGCCTGGCCTTGAACTTGTCAATGGTTCTATCTGCTTTCATTTTCTTCTTGAAGATCCATTTGCATCCGATGGGTCTTGCTCCTTCTGGTAGGTCAACCAATACCCATGTGTTGTTGGAGGTGATTGAGTCAATCTCGTTGTCTATCGCCTCCTTCCAGAATACAGCATCTCTGGTCTTCATCGCCTCATCATAGGTAAGCGGATCTGCTTCCACATGATAGGTGACAAAGTCATCTCCGAAGTCTTTCGGCCTCCTCGTTCGCTTAGTTGACGGCTCAGTGAGTTCTGGTTCAGCTGGTGTCTCCTTGACGACAGCTTCATCTTGGACTACTGGTTCATTAAAGACTTCTGTCTGCTTTGTACCCTCATCATTCTCCGAAAGATCTGCGAGAACAATATTCTTGTGTTTTGCAAACTTGTCTTCAAAGTATTCAGTATCGCGAGATTCGATGATATGGTTTGACTCGATATCAAGGAATCTCCGAGCATCACTCTTCTCGGCATACCCCAAGAAGATCGCCTTCGTAGTCCTTGTCCCCAGCTTCTGAATCTTCAGATCCGGGAGCTTCACATAAGCCAGACACCCCCACACTCGAATGACATTCAAGTTAGGTCTAACTTTGAACCAGAGTTCATGAGAAGTTATGTCAGAAGTTGCATATGGCACTCTGTTCAGAATGAACGTTGCCGTTAGTGTAGCTTCTCCCCAGTAGCACTTTGGAAGACCCGCAGTCAACAGCATGGAGTTCATCATCTTGTCAACGTTCTGTTCTTCTTTCTGCTACTCCGTTGGATGAGGAGAGTACGGAGCCGTTGTCTCATTGATGATTCCATGTTCTTTAGAATGATAAGAATTCATGAGATCGATACTCCCCCTCGATCACTCCTTAACCTCTTGAGTTGTTGTCCAGTTTGCCGCTCAGCCTCGGCCCTGAACTCCTTGAACTTCTCGAATGCTTCGTCTTTAGACTTGAGCAAGTAGACGAAAGCATACTTTGAGAAGTCATCGATGAAAGTAATGAAATACTTCATCCCGGCCTTTGTAGAGAATTGTTTGAAGCACAGATATCTGAGTGAACCAACTCCAGAAGATCTGTGCTTCGATGGACCCTGTGAAAGGGTTTCCTTGTGATCTTCGTCTGAGCACATACTTCGCATTTCTCTACCTTACCCCCATACTTGGAGATAAGTCCTAGACTAGACATTCTGTTAATCCTTTTACAATGAACATGTCCTAGCCTATTATGCCACAACTCAAGAGAATAATCAGAAAAAGTGATTGCATTTATATTATCATGCTGGGTTACAACAAGCTGAATCTGTACATTCCTTCAGTTTGGAAAGCTTTCCCGAAGAATGTACCCTTCTTGGACATCACCAACTGGCCAGCATTGATGTCCATCCTCAAGCCTGCGTTGCAGAGCAGACTTCCAGAGATCAGGTTCTTAGCAATTACAGGAACATGCTTCACACCTTGAAGCGTCAGAGTGTTCCCCGATGTGAGTTTCAGCTCCACCGTCCCGATCCCCAGTACTTCAGCTTGTGCCTGGTTTGCCATTGTGACCTTCTCTGAAGTTGGCTCATAAGAGACGAACCAGTCTTTGTCTGAACAGACATGGCAGGTCGCACCAGTATCTATCCACCAGTCCAAGTCAGCCCCCACAGTTGCAACCTGTGCTATCATGGCAACTAGATTAGTAATCATAGAAACCTTACTAGGCTTACCTTGTTCTTTGGACTTGGACTTGCATTCGGATTTGTAGTGGCCCTTCTTGCCACAATTGAAGCAAGTCACATGGGACTTAGACTTCTGCTGCTTGAAAGCAGGACCCTTCACTTTCAGATTCGTGAAGTCCTTTTTTTTGCGATGAGAAGCAGCCTGCTTCCCCTGGTACTCTGGTTTGGACCAGATTTGCCTTCGCCAGTTGTTTGGATAGAGTATCCATCTTCTGTTGAGAGCGCATCTCGTCCTCAACATGGATCTCTTGCAAGAAATCTTCCAAGCTAATTTCTATCTTCTTTCGATGCATCCTTGCATAGAAGTTGCTCAATTCTGTAGGAAGTTTCGATGATCCCTCCAACGACAAACTTGTCGACGAGGGCATGTTCTCGTCTTCTAGTTTCTGACGCAACTTCAGAAACTCCTTCACTTGGGGCAGCATCGCCTTCTCATCTTTGAAGGTCCACTTGTGGTATTTTTCTACCATGAAGATCTTGGATCGATTCTCGTCATCTTCGTAGAGCTTTCCAAGGAGTCCCATATCTCTTTGGCAGATGTCTTCTTGGAGTAGGACTCTGCCAGAGAGTCTTCCATGGAATTGAGTATCAGTAGTTTGCATATACTGTTTTCTCTCTTCCACTTCGCTTGCTTGGTCGTAGCAGCGGCCACAGCCGCAGCAGATCCAGTGGTTGGAACGATCGGTTCTTCTTTTGACAGCACGTGATCAACATTCACGAGTTGAAGATTTAAAGTGACCTTTTATCTCCATATCTGAAAGTGTTCGCCATCGAATTTCTCCAACTTGTTAAAGCCGGTATCGATGAGCGAAGCACGAGAATTATCCATCTTCTCAATAAAGCTTTGAGATTGTTAGTGCCGAGGCACAATTTTCGATGGAAAATTCTGAAACTGAAACAATTGTACAGACAACGTTTCAAATGCAACACCTTAAAGAAGATGTGCAACAAAAATCCTGAGGATTCTGAATTACGAGGATCTAAAAAGATTCTACGTAATACACAAAAAATCTAAAGAGACTTTGTGCAAGCTATCGGCAGTAGAGCTTCTAAAAAGAAGTTACTGTAAAAGGCAACAGCAGCGATGATAGGCGAGAATGAGATGCTGGGGTGAATGAACCACCGTTGCTCAAAGCTTTATTCGCCCCACACGAGCACAAACAGCTTCCAGGAACCAGCAAGTTCACGAAGAACTTCTGGAACGCTCGTAAGTCAATATTTGAGACTTGAACGGGCTTCTGGACTTAAGACTCCCTCAACTCTCTTCTTGGTGCATCTTTCAAAGGAGGCCAAGGGTACTATTTATAGAGTGGAGTTGAGACTTCACCTCTTCTCCTATCCGATGTGGGACTAAAATACAAATACTCAAAAATAGAGTTTGATATTTTAGATCATCCCACAATCAGCATAGAAGTGTGCCAGTCCACGCCTACCCCCCGAACACTCCCGTGCATGCACGAGACATCCTGGAGTCCGTGTCCGAGTTCGAGTCCGCACAACAAAATTAACTTGCATCCTTGTTGGATTTAATCCTTTTCCTTCTAGGAAAATACTTCCACATGGCACAAACTTGTGCCCCACTACACCTTATGTGCACACCTCAACACAAGCAATACATTATATTGAGATACTCACCATTTGGTGTAGCCAATGTGGGACTATCTTTTCTAGTCCAAAGGCAAAAATACCAACACATCTCGCCTTCCAAATAGCACAAATTATGTTAAAGTTAATGCTAATTTTAATTTAATGTTAATATTAATTTTAATTTATATTAAAATTAATGTTAATGTTAATGTTAATATAATAAATTATATGTTAATTTGATACTAATATTAATTTTAATGTAATGTTAATGCTAATTTTAATTTAATGTTAATATTAATTTTAATGTTAATGTTAAAGTTAATATTAATTTAATATTAATGTTCTTGTTAATTTGATATTAATATTAATTTTAATGTTTAATTTTAATTTTGCCATGTTAGCTGTTATGTCATCAACCATGTCATATGCCATATAATGGAAGATAATATCACTCAATTTTTTTGGAACCAAATAGCACTTTGTTTACCATCTGTGATGATCTAAAACTTCTATTTCAAGTCCAACTAGAATGAGTGTAACTCTACCAGGATTTTACACACTTTCTTTGAATGAAAGACAAATATGGATCATACCTCCAACTAGGATTTTATAATCCCTTCCTTTTTAGAATTCTTGATTTTAAGCATGTTTTACATATCTTCTCCTGTCATGTGGAATGAAAGACAATTATTGAATGGTTCATGCATGAAATATCACTTCAAAATGCTCTCCTTCATTCAATACGAGGTCCGAATGAATCAAAGTTTCTACTCTTCCATCTAAAATTTTAAAACTCGACCATTAACAACATTTGGATTACATGCATATGATCCCTTGATTTTTTCAGGAACTAAAGAATAAAATATGTACACTTTTAATGTTAATAAAATCCACCTGTCACATCCATTTTACAAGTTATTCGTTTTAGTTCTTGTTTGAGATTCTGTATTCGGACTATCTTTTAATGTTCTTCATTCCCTCTTTGGTAAAAGATTGGTTAACTCTCTTGGTTGTCACCTTAACCTACCAGATGATTCTCATATATATATATATATATATATATATATATATATATATATATATATATATATATATATATATATATATATATATATATTGCTCTAAATTCTCTGAAGTTTCTCATATACAGAGTGTGTGAGCAAATTCATTTATAGATCACTCTGTCTACTTACGTTCTTCCATCTAAGATCTGTTTCGAGAATAACAATCTCAAAGTAAGATCCTGATCAGATGGAGAACTGCTGTACAATCCTTCTCGATACAAGTTTTTACAAACTTGGAAAGATTGACGACAGCACTTCCAATATTTGGATGAAAAAAAAGTTCTTTGTCAAATGGTTGGATGAGTGTTGGACCTAACGATCCAAGGAGGATGATGCACTTTACATGATAGATCGAATTTGTCGACAGTGTATGGAGATTACAACTTGTGCTAGAGCGGACGAGAAGTCTCACGAGGAGCATCCCAAGACAAATAAGAAGAAGACCAAGGTATTTGTGTGCATAAAATCTGTTCAGATTATGCCCATATATACGCACGTGTCTGCTCAGATAATGCGCATAGGTTTTATTTAGATCACGGTATGTGTGCGCATGGATTCTGCTCGGTATGGCACATGGGTTTTGCTCCAACTAAGAGCATGGTAGTGAATGGTGATCTCGGCACATGACTGCATATGCTCATGGTAGAGTCTACACATGACTGCATATGTGCTATCTGTATATGCACGTAGGGTGTTGCATCTTTGGCACATGGGTCTTCTCGCATGAGATAGTCCGGATGATGCGCATGGATTGGTGCATAGGTTTTGCTCCAATATGCGCATGCTTCCGATTGTACATGAAGACAGTTTCATCTTGGTAAGGTTAGTTACGGCTGTGAAGGAGAATTACATATCCAATTCAAAACCAAAATAGCAAGGTAAAGGTAAACTTGGTTATTTGTGATTACTTAACTTGGTTGTTATATATGCACAGGTTGAGTCATCTAGCGTGGTAGCTGACTGGTGGGTGGACACTGGTGCATCTTGCTACACGTGCTCTAGAATGAGTTGTTCACCTAGGACGAACCTAGCTGTGATGAAGGTCTCGATGGTGAACATATTGCTAGCAGAATATCTGAGGATTAGGATAGTGGTTCGGGACCACAGGCATGTCAAAGATACTGGAGTGCGAGTAGCATGTTCCAAAGATTTCCTAGGGCCTGGTCTTAGGAAGTCTGTTGTCCGATACAGACTTGAATATGGACATTTTTACTAGACAGATGGTAATTTTTGGCGAGGAATAGCTTCAGATAGGTGTTCAGTACTGAAGGGATGTTCGAACTTCTGTTTATGTCAATAGAGTTTTCTCATTGAGTTATGAAAGAATGCACTGAGAGTTGTGCTATATAAACAGTCTCAAGATGTCTAGTCTAGGTCTTATCTCCAGTATGTAGGGGTAAGGAGGTGGAGGGATATGAAGTCTGTGCATGGACAAAGACTATCAGCTGCTCAGGCGATTGAACCAAAATACAGATCTTTTGGAATTGGTACACTCAGTTATCTGTGACATTTTATCAATTCTCTACTGAGGCTGGGTTGAAGTGTTTCTCGAAGGACGGAACGTTCGAGAAATTCAGGGACTTCAGGACTAAACGTCTAGCCGATCGACAACTCAAGAGACTCAGAAGTGGTTGAGATGGAGAGTATCATTTCTTGGATTTGCGTCGTTCTGCAAGAACATTAAATTGGCTATGAAACGACTGCTAATAGTCTCATTATATACTCATGATTGATTAAGGTAGAGAGTATCATTTTCTTGGATTCGCATCGTTCTGCGATGAACATGGAATTGGCTATGAAAATACTGCTACATAGTACCTTTAATCTAAAGGAGTTTCAAAGAGGAAGATCAGAATGTTGTCAGAGATGATAATATTTACACTACGGATCTTCCAATATACTTGTGGAGATAGATTACGTGTACGGCTACCTTTATTGCTAAATAAAGTACCATGACATATCTGACTGTGAGACTCGTCTCACAGTATCGGTATTTATATACGGATACATTTTTTTCTACTGTATTTTGTATTTTTTTGGTTTTCGGAACGCTTTAATTTTTTTTAACTTATAGATTTTTCTTGATCGGCATACCGCTAATATACTATGTATACCGACGGCACATCTGTCACTCCCGTTTTCTGTTATACGTATTTCGGTATACGTGTACGAATTTCTGACATTTGTCAGGTGATTCATGTTTTGACTTGTCTTTCTTAGCCTTGACTTGGTTTAATCTTGACTTGGTTTAATTTAGTTTAGTTCAACTTGGCATGGCTTAGTTGGGTTGGTTTTAGATGAGAGGGTTGGTATATAAACCAAATTCTCTCTCTCTCTCTCTCTCTTCATTACTTCTCATTTTATTTCTTCATCTTCTTCTATTTACTCCTCCACCAACCTAGGCAAGTACATCTTGCCAAATCTTGAACATTATTATTTTGCTATTTTATTGTTTTACTCTCTTTCTTGCATGATTTTAAGCCTCTTTAGAACTTGGAGTTTTTGGTTTTAATGTTTATATTTTTGTAGATCTAAGTTTATAACTTTTCTTATTTTGTTAGTTTGATCTCTTAAACTTTGTTATTTTCGAAAAATAATGGTTCCACGTTGTGGGGAATTCAATTATATCTAATTTTGGTTTTTAAACCACTGATTTCAATTTATTTTGCGTTAGTTATGCTATTTTCGTGTTCATGGGTTCCCCACCTTTTGGTGCTGTCGGGACGATGAACAGTGCCGCGCACAGTATTTTTGTCGAGCGTCGTGCTTATGCCGTAGGCATTTTGCCTGCGCTCGCAGAGCATCTCGCGCGCCGTGCGCCTGCACGATTTCTGCCGCGTGCCCGCGCGCCATGCTTGCGCGAACCTTGCACCGTGGGCATTTTTGCCCATGCGTACAACGCATCTCGCGCCGCACGCCGGCATGATTTTCTGTCGTGCACCCACCGTCTGCTTGCACGTACCTTGCGTCGTGGACATTTTTGCCTGCACATGCAGTGGATTTTACGTACAGTGCGTAGACCGATCACCTTGCATGTGCATACCGTACGCCGTGGACAGTTTTGCTCGCACGCAGTGCGCCCGTGTGCAGTTTGCCTTGAATGGCTGTTTTTGCTGTTTAAGCTATTTTTAGCTAGAATTTTAAAAAACTCAAAACATAAAGTTGTAGTTCTTTATCTTGGCTTCAAGAACCTTCTTGTTTTATCTTAATTGGAGTTCATATGCGATTGATAGTTTATTCATAGTTTTTGATATTCTTTGCATGTTTTCTATATTTGACCTAAAATGCGACGACCCAACTTAATAGCTTGTTAATATTGAATTTAACTTGAACAAGACAACATGATCTCATCTTGATAATTTAGATAGTGGTCCGTCGTGGTGCACCCATATTACATATCTTCTTTGCTTATTAGATAGTGGCCTGTCGTGGCGCACCCATATTACATGCCTTCTTTGCTTACTAGATAGTGGCCCATCGTGGCGCACTCATGTTACCTATCTTCTTTGCTTACTAGATAGTGACCCGTCGTGGTGCACTCTTGTACATGTCTTTTCTTGCTTACATGATAGTTGTAAGCCCTT
>JANAVB010002796.1:2375646-2378146 GCA_029216955.1 Iris pallida
TGTTTTTAGTGGTGGCCCATGCAGGTCCTGACTAAACTGTTTGGTTACGTTATTGTACCAAGCATGCCTGCAATTAGGAACTTAAGGTAACTAGACAACATTAGGAAAGACGCTTAGAACACCTAGAGGAATGCTAGGATTGCAATATATGAATACGTTACATATTTACTATTAAATTAGATTTCGTTGCCTATGATTGCTTACTTTAAACAAGTCCTTATAAGTCTTTTTATGTGTAATTTAGATGGTGCTTACTCGTTCATCCCAGTATGTTACCCCCAGAATGGGGCCCTCCATATCCAGTCAGCTGACCAGTTGACTGATACATCTCCACCTACCACATTCCTCCACTCCACAGATCCACAAACCCAGATACCACAACCACCTTCCACATCACAGGCCCGTCAGGACCCGATACTTCCACAACCCCTATCACTATACCCACCCAGGCTTCCGTCACACTCGACGGGAACCAACTGCTCACGCTGATTCAGGGGTTCCTAACAACCCATCAGGAGCAGACTACCCTACTCCGCCAGAGCATGGAGCATTCTGAGGGACGTCCCGTGGTCCCACCACATGTAGAGCCACGACAGAGAGCGGGGACGATCAAGGACTTCATGGGTCTGAATCCTAAGGATTTCTTAGGGACTGAGGGCATAGTAGTAGCAGATGACTGGCTAGATTCAGTAGAGAGGAAGCTCCTCGGAGTCAGGATGCCGGATGACCTTCAGGTCGAGGCAGCGGGATTTTTGCTAATAGACTTAGCAGGAGTCTGGTTCCGGAATGAGCCGTTGTTTGCGAGAGGGAGAGCCACTTGGGACCAGTTCAAGACCCAGTTCAAGAAGAAATTCTTCTCGACCACTGCTAGAGTAGCCATGGGGCTACGATTCCAGAACATCCAGCAGGGGAACCGTTCTGTTGATGACTATGCGGCGGAGTTTAGTCGCCTGAGCCGTTTTGCTCCTAGTCTAGTTGCTGATCCAGAGGAGATGACCCGTAGGTTTTGCCATGGTCTAGTTCCAGACATCGGCATTCTTATAGTGGCGAACGGTACGACTGACTATTACCAGAGCCTAGAGTTAGCCCAGAGCATTGAGGAGCGTCTTCTGTCTAGCAAAAGGCCGGCTTCTATACATCATGAGGGACCGTCCAAGCGTCAGACTTTCCAGCAGATAGCACCAACGCCACCCCAGCAGACTTACCGTCCCTCTATACCACATCATCAGACCCCGCCAGTTAGAGCCCCGGGACCCCAGCAGCAGCAGCAGCGAGGAGCTATATGTTCTTTCTGCGGAAGACCAGGGCACGACTGGTCCGTTTGCAGGAAGAGATTGGGGCAGTGTTTAGTTTGTGGGTCTGCCACCCATCAGCTTTGGAACTGTCCAGCGGCGAAGGGACCTAGAGGACCACTTCCGACTCAGCAGCAGAGGTTTGGGCAGCATCTGCAGCAGCAGAAGTGACCTCAGGGAAAGGTCTATAGCCTAGCCTTTGAGCCGGAGCCGGAGCAGGTTTCAGAGCCCGATTACTTAGCTGACGTCATCACAGGTCATGTTTATTTGCATACTTTTCTAGCTCTATGCTTGTTTGATTCTGATGCATCTCATAGCTTCCTATCATTAGAGTTTATGCAAGAACATCACTTAGTATCTACACCTACTGCGGAGATTAGTAGAGTAATGACGGGGGAGGACCAGTGCCTATTAGAGCTAGCTATAGATACTCTATTATGATAGCCGGGAGAGAGTTTGAGGGGCGATTCTTTGTGATGCCACTCCCCGGTTATGATATCATATTGGGGATGGACTGGCTTAGCTATACCCATGCATCTATAGATTGTCATGAGGGTAGTATTTTGTTCAGTCCCCCAGGCACAGCACCATTCAGAGTCAGGAGGACATGACCGGAGATCAGCCTAGAGCCGAACTGTTGTGCGACAGTTGGGGACGTAGCACCGCCACACCCTATTATTAGGGAGTTTATGGATGTATTCCCAGACAGTTCACGTACAGGGGCAACCTCCACACCTAAGTTCTGTGACGACCTTGAAGACAGCCCCGTACTATACGCGTTGGGACCTGTCTTTTTGCTGTGGGCACATAGGCCCTGGAGTCTGCCTTTGGGCGCATGCTTCTTGGCAGCATGTCTAAGCTTCCTCGATGTGGGCACATAGTATAGGCATTGGTAGCATCTCGTACAGATAGATACATCCCACTATGGGTCAGTTGAGCCTGGGCGTATAGCCTTGGACGCATGACCCTGGATGCACAGTCTGTCGAAGACAGAAGCCTTCTGGCCAGAGTTATGCGCCCACACACCCTCTTGGACACATAGCTTTGGGCGCATGCTTGGTGGAGCAGTACTGTTCTCTCCCAGCTTTGCCTCCTTCATTTGTGAGCCTTGCTGGGTTTACCCAGAGTGTCGAACACTCCGATTCTTGGCATTATAGTGTTTTCTTTTGCCAAGTCTCGAGCGTTGAACACTCCGTTATTGGTTGCAC